>OENT01000504.1:0-57246 GCA_900239685.1 Rotaria macrura | reverse complement strand
TGCTGTATCTCAACCAAAAAATGTTGCAGAGATCTCGGAGACGTCTCATTTTGTAGAGGATTGTTTGCTCTATGTTTCTATGTAATCTAAACAAAGTTATATACGCACGTTCGAGTTTCAGAAAATTTAGGGTTTTGGTTTTCTGGAGACCCCATCGTTAAAAACCGGAGTATAATTTTTATTCCTTTATATTCTTGTCGGAAACGATTTTCTCTACTAGAATCACTTTTTGGATTCGTTATAGCTTTTACGGAAGCAGAAAAAAAGAATGAAAATAAACGTGTCCGAATAATTATTTTACCCACTGTATATATATATACATGTAAAATAGTTGAGTATGGTTGGGAGATTCATATTGATATTGAAGCTATGTATGTATATATGGTTAGATAATCCGGACGGTGAGGATCTCGAATATTACTTATTTATTCCCCTAAAGCCTTTTCATCATGTAAAACAACATCAAAACACTGCAAGGTCTCAAAAATCGAAAAACCGTCATCTGTCATAAAATTGGTTTTTCTAAAGTTGCCTTCCAAGATGGAGGATTCAAATTAATTCTTTCTGAATCAGCATAAAAACTAATTCAGAGCAAGATGTTTGCTACTTTTCTAGAAAAAACATTTTTGACAATGGGTATCTGAGCCGACAGGTGATACGCCGGGAACGAGTCATTTTATAAACCTCATCTAATTTTCTGTGCCAAAGGTCACATACCTGATTCATATTTGATCAGATCGCCCAACATGCCAGCTTTAACAGAATGAAGAGCTTTTAGAAAATTAGTTTTTTCTTGATTAGAGTGAACACTAAGAATTCTAACCATCGCTCTCAATTTTCTCCATCAGAACTAGACTTTTTTACAATAGGCACATCATTTTCGGAATCGGAATAGAAGCTTGAGGTCATTTACATATATTTCTATTGCATCTGAGTTATTGAAAAAAATAATCGAGATTCTGCTGAAAGAATAATAATTGAGTAAACATGTAGACATACATATAAGGGTTTGGTTGGAGTGGTGTGGGTGTGTGTGGATCTGGAGATACACTCTAAAAAAAAGAAGAGCTTTACGGAACCGCCCAAAAAGGTTCGGTAGATGTAAAAAAGCTTGCAAATGTGTTGAAAATTCCAAAAAAAGAATAAAAAAATATACGGAACCTTTAAAGGATCTGACCGTGAGCCCGCAATCAGATCATTTTTCTTCGAAACCTTTTTAAGTTCAGTAGAGCAAAAAAAGGTTTCGCAGGCAAATACGAAACTCGAAAAGTTCCGCAGTAAACCTCATGGCTTCGTACTGGGTTTTTCATAAAACCATTATATTTACTACGGAACTTTTCGAGTTTCGTATTTGCCTGCGAAACCTTTTTTTCGTTTTACCGAACTTAAAAAGGTTTCGAAGAAAAAAGGATCTGATTGCAGGCTCACGGTCAGATCCTTTAAAGGTTCCGTATATTTTTTTATTCTTTTTTTGGAATTTTCAACACATTTGCAAGCTTTTTTACATCTACCGAACCTTTCTGGGGGGTTCGGTAAAGCTCTTATTTTTTTTAGAGTGTATATATGTTACAGTTGACATAAGAATTTAGTTAAGATTGGAATAATAGATTTAATTAAAGATAGAGGAAATTGAGAAAAAAGAGAGCGAAGAAAAGAAAAGAAAAAAGAATTTCGAACATCAAAATGCAACTACAGTTATATGAACGATATGTAAACGTTTTCTTTGAGTTAGATTTAGCGTTGTATTTTCTAATTCATCATAATCTAGATTCCTTTTTCAAATTGGTGACCAAAACAAAACAAAATTTTATTTCTTATTTTTCATTTATCTCAATGCTCTTTCATATCGCTTGTATGAGTCATATAGTAATTAATGTATCCTGTTGAGCACCTACTATAATACTAAAAGGAAATAAAACACTGAGTTGATTACGCTATTTATGTTACACTATCATATAAATATTTATTAATCCTGGTTTTACATTTCAATACTTTAACAGAATCTACTAAATCTACTTATTTTGTTATCATTTGTTTATTAATTTGACTTTTAATTATCGATCTTCGTCGCTATGAAACAGACAATGGCTACACATAAATTATGAAGTTTCTCTTATATTAACTTATTTATTTTTTTAACGGCGAACGATTGTATCTCATAGCACATCAAATGGACTACTCATATAAAAACTTGTTTATTCATTTCACTAAAAAGTAAAAAATAACATTCACAATCCTCCCATATCATCCGACTTAAAAAAAAACTTTCCATCCCCATCCCAGCTGCTCGAGATAGTGAAAATCTTTTTCATATCTTCAACTAGAGAAAAAAATCACTCTCTCCTAGGTCCCAATGTCCCGCATATCAAAATAAACAGCGCCTATCTTTTTATTTTCTTCAACTAGAGAAAAAAAATTCATTTTCCCTTTGTCCCAATCAGTAAAAGCTCGATGTTTTTCGGAATCTCTCTGTTTTTTTGCCCTTTCAAAACATCAAAAAAAGCATTAATTAATCATCCAAACATAATCTTTTGTTTTAGTATTACACATGTCATCAATGCATCTCATATAACTCACTAGCAGAATTTTATTTCTATGAATCACTTTCTCGCAATATTCATAGAATAATGAAAAATTCCAATCTCAAATAGATTCTAAATTCTCTTGCCATATATATATATAGATATATGTAAGGAAAACACCTACACGCATCCTTTCACACACAACAACAGCCAATTCCAAAACCATATACAACTGGAAACTTATAGAGGGACTCATGATCCGCTATTATCTTTGAATTGTTGCCTCTTTAAACATCATTTCCCAATGAGCTAAACTGCTAGTAAAATGTTTTTGATTGGATATTTGTACGAATTCATTGAATAGTAAAGCTCCGTTTCATTTCAATATATATCCCTATGCCCTTGCCATTATGGTATGTTGACCAAACCGAAAATCGCCAACCTAAAAACGAAGCTGAAATTCGTACAAAAGCATTAAAACTCCAGGTTGGCCGACTCGCTTGAACATCGATTGAGTTTGATGTAAGCAACATTTTTCACCATTCGTTGAACTCTGTTTTGACATTTGATACCAAACACTACAACTCATACGATAACAAATGATATCATAACGACAGTCGACTGTTTTTTCAAAAATACCAGACTTTTGTGAAACACAATTTCAAAGGAGTATTGAAGTTTATAGAGCATAAATGTTGAATCCATTACTACGTCCTCTCTCATCGTCTGTGATAGCCAGGGAGGGAGTGTAGATCATCCTCTTCTCTTCTCTACATCTACACTCACAACCCTTTTAATGAAAAATAGCCTCTTTAGTCTACCATGACAGGCGTCTGCAGACCAGGTCAGACTGGACAACAGCGATCTGTTGCCATCTTCGATATGAATGATTCCGTTTGAAATTATCTCAAGTTCATTTTCAGAATCTCGCTTAAAAATGCGTTCAGCTCATATTTTTCGAGTACAATAAAGACTTCGTCAATTCAAAACCAAAGATGATAAATAACAACTGCAAATTGCGCCGCACAAACCTTCGTAGAAGCTTTAACATATATGGATGTGAATTTTCCCTTTTGGAAAGCCAATCCAAACAGTCGATGTAGTATTTCACGTCATATCTCATAATATCGAATTAGAAAGTGTATTTTTTTTATTACGCTATTGATATCAAGAAAACAATAAATTTACTTCTTGGCAGTTAAGTTCCTAGCTGCAATATTTGAATTTTGCTTTTACTCATATATGGACATCATGTCACACACTAAATTGAACGATAATTCAGCTATCCTCACAGGATTGATTCACTTTGTTCAAAGATTCCGTCATAATTTGAATTGCGTCGCAGAGTGTTGTACCGTCCTTTCGTTCTTCGCTTACCTCATTTCCAAGCGGAGTTTTTTCGGCTACGAATCGATACGTTTCTGCAGCACCGTCAAAAATCTTCGGTGATAAACCAATATTTTCAAAGGTCTTAGCAATTTCGCCCATTTCGGTTACCCACCGTGCTGCTCTTGGTGGAACATGCGGAATGATTGTATTTATATCGTTGAATATATGGGGTCGGCTTTGTTTCAGGTGATCCAAAAAGATATCATCGATACCTAGATTTCGAGCAGCAATACAAGCTTGAATAGCAATTGCAGTCATGCCTTTGATCATCGATGCTTCACATATTTTGAGACTGCTAGCTTGACCAATGTTCGGGCCGACCGCATGCGTATTGACAAAAGCTGTACTCTGAAATAGATCGACCAGCCTTTGTGCATGTCTACCGGAGAAATAAATCGCTGGGATATATTCCCCTAGACGTGGCGGTGGACCAACAATGCATCCGTCTACAAAAGTTCCGTGAGGAAAAAGAGTCGCTATTGATTCGATCGTTTGCGGAGCAATAGCATTCAAATCGACGTAGAGTTTACGTTCATCATTGACAAGATAAGCAGCAAAACGTTGAGCAAGTGACTTGACGTTCATCGGAGCTACAATTGAAAGAATGAAATCTGCTTGACGAACCAGTTCATCATCGGTTTGAACATCGATTATATTTGCCGAGTTAGACAATTTTCGAGTACGTTCACTGCGTCCTGTTAAATTAGTGATCACCCGAAATCGTTGTTGTTCATCGGCAAGTAGAACTCGACCGATTGCATGACCCTAACAATCGAGAAGAAAATACAAATGATTCGATAGATCCTTCACACCTTACCATGTCGCCAGGACTCATAATAGCGATTGTTATTTTCGATGCTTGTTGTTCTTTCATCATGTTTTGTTGTGAATACCTATCTCTCGCTTTTACGTGCCTTTATACGACTCTACTCGCTGAATTTTGATGTGTGTCGAATATTTGCGTTCGGGTTATTTTTTTTTCTGTCACTATGAAAAGTGTCCGTCGAGGCGATAAGCATCGATCCATAGTGAGTTGTTTCAATTTTCTTTGCACTTCGCAACACGAACGAAAGACATTTCAACGAACGCATTATTTTACCACGTTCTCAACATGGACGCATGATAATATTAAGATTCGGTGGATATCAAACTAAAAAAATTAACCTATCTTCTAACGACAAGGTAAATCACTTTGGTAATCTTAGCTCTTCGTTTTCAGCAAACGGTTAAATCGAAATATTTGTTTGTATAAATGCATTGCTGCATAAAATTTAATGAATGTAAAATACAGTTTTATTTCGCAGATGCATTTAGTGTTATTTATTCATATATTTATTGAGATATTCATCATAGGGCTTTGTGTTACACACGCAACTTCTAAAGAAAAGAAGTAAAATGAAAATAACAGCCAGCAAGAGTGTGAGTGTGTTTCAAATAAATGAAAGAATCAACAATGTATCTTTTTATCGATGCTTTTGATAAGACGGTGTTGTCATGGAGCCAGTCGATTGTTCCTCCTTCATTTTTAGAATGAATCTTTTTTCTATAAGTAAAAATGCTGATAGGTATAATGTAAACAGTGAACGAACAAAGAAAGTGTGAACTAATGATCTAGAGACATATCCAAATTAGATAGATAATTATATGATAGCAATAATTAACGAACATATATGTTCTTGAGTGAGTACTGATGTATATAATCCGTCATAAATCCCTCCGCCAAGGCGCGAGTGCACCAATTGAGCGTAAGTAGAATGTGAAGGTGCATGAAGGATGATGGAACAATGAAAAACAAGAAAACAATTACTAGCGCATTGGTAATGAATTAGAGCGTGAAATATGCTGTTCAAGTTAGAACATGTGATTAGGTGGGAAGTACAAAATTATGTGTTCGTACATAGAAGCTGAATGAGGGAAGGAAAACATCTTTTGTTTTCTTTTCAAACCATGTAACGATGGTCGATGCACTTTTGGTAATTTGATCATTTCCTTATTGAAAACAGATGGTATCTCCGGTGATGATGAGTTGTGTTGTTGATGAATCGACCGTGGTGAAGAAAAGCGGAAGTGGCACAGGATGATGTTTGACGATATTTGGCTGGTAATTTGTGTTGAAAATTTTACGTGAGTTTAAGTGGTTTGATGAGTGACATATGGGTGTGGGTATTTGGCTGTTGTGGGGGATAGGATTGGAATAAAGTTCATGCTTATTGAATTTGGCGGGTGATGTATATCTGGGGTGAATTTTTTCCTTGAATGTCAAGTAGTATCTCATAGAATAGTTCGTACGACGAAGGACGATTACACACAAAGTACCCAGGCAAGCAAAAGATGGGTAAAAAGTCTAGTCGAATTTCTAGTCATGACAGAGCGACCTGTCTCGTCTTTTTCTCAAAACCGACTGGAATATGACTAGTCTGCAATCATTAGAGTCGACATCTCACGTCACGCAAACTTGACGGATGGGCGTCATTCTGTTGAATATGACTGGTCTTTTTCTCAAAACAGACTAAACATGTTGCACTGTCCTACCTCCCGTCCAAAAACGCGCTAAACTGAAAAAATCAGAGCATCCACGGTTCCGTATGTCATCAGCGGTAGTTGTATGTACTAGTTGAGTCCGGACTAGTCTAAATGATAGGAATATACTGCTGAATATTAGATTTGAACCTGCAATCAATGTGTCACTTACCCATCGTTTAGCCGATTGAACTATATGATCGAGTTAATCATTTCTACATATCAGTAGTCATCGAAAGATGCTATTTAATAGAATTTTACTCATGGTTACAATTGTTAATATGAAAAAAATTACTTTCAAAGAATGAGAATTACTCAGGCCAAATGAAATAATTTTAAATTTGATTTCGATGAGGTAAGTGCAATTTATTTCCCCGTTGCTAAAAAAAGAGCATGGAATCGATTTGCATTAAAAATATCTCATAGTTGTTAAATTAAAAAATTAATTAAAAATAGCTTTAAATTAATAGATATAATTTTTTCTGATAACACTCCAAGTTTATTTTTTATTTCAATTTTCGCAATGGAAATTTAAAGATAAATTCAATTTCTTTGGTTCAATTTATCATTACTAAAATCTAGTTTACCAAGAATTCAGTTCAAGATACATTAGTATTTGATACAAAACATTTCAGATTTTATAAATTTATTTTTTGAATTTATTTTATGCATATTAATTTATTTTCGATGATAAAGATTGATAAATATCGTTTAGAACTAAGTATTGTATTCCGTAATTTAATCCCATTCTTTTTTCGCTCCAATGTTCTCAAGTATTTTTAGTATAAATAAATGCGAATTCGTTTCTATTCGTAGACTGATTTTAGTTATAGTAAAAATAAATTCTGATAAAAGTTTGCATGGATGCTCGAATTCGATTGCATAATTGTTGCTAATTTTCATGAATATGATGTGAAACACCACGTTTAACCATCAGTCATAAAGAGAAAAATCTATTTCCTATTAAACTGCGTGATTTCACATAGTGGACTTGAAAAGATCTAAATATCAAGGGGCGGCATATTTTTACACTATAAATTCTAATTTATCTTCTCAATAATTGTGAGTGTTGACCTTTACTTGAAACCTATAACGGTATGATTACTATTCCAGCA
Organism: Rotaria macrura; assembly: GCA_900239685.1. Classification (NCBI taxonomy): domain Eukaryota; kingdom Metazoa; phylum Rotifera; class Eurotatoria; order Philodinida; family Philodinidae; genus Rotaria; species Rotaria macrura. The sequence goes on along the minus strand of OENT01000504.1, from coordinate 49,700 downwards.
TCGACTTCATATCCTAAATTCTCTTGATTATGCATTAATCATACTAAGCAAGTATAAAGATACTAAAAAACTTCCGTATATTACCCGCTCTTTAGTCTAGTTCGATTGAGAGTAGTCGAAATGAGAACTTCTGACAATTAAACCATGAGAAACGGATCTTTTAAAAATTCCAAGCTATTTTATACTAAATTAGTCAGCACTTTCTCGGAAACGTAGAGTGATGAAAATCACACACAACAGTTCTAATTAGTCAGCATAATTATTAGAAAGCATTTCAAATTAATTAAGAATTTTTCCTACTAATTTTAATTATATGGCAGATTAACCACCGTCAGGCTGTTTTTTAGACAACCGACATCGACGCTAGTCTTTTGCTAGCATCCGATTTGCCGTCTGAATATCCGTCACGTATAAAATACTCTCGAGTCAAATGTTCGAATCCACCTTTCTTCACACTTCCTTTCTCCTTTTTCTAATATACAGACTAGTGAGGACTCATTAAGGAGACTCAACGGACTGGACATGACGGGTATTACGAATTTTTTGACTTATCTAGACGTAGTTGCAAGACATTTTGTCTACAGGCAGCCCGTCTTGATGGGTAAGCTAGATGTTTCAGACGAGATCTGACAAGTAGTGTTGACGCTTCAGACTAGTCATGTTGGGCGTCCTTCCTATTTTTTTGTTTGCCTGGGTACCAAGTGAAATGCATTAAATCATCCGGATCTATGTTGTTTTCTTGGAGAAATGCTGATGATAGTATGGAATTGAGTACGGTAATAATATCGGGAGCGTTTTGAAGCTTGAGATGTGAGAGAAAATGTTTGTTGAGTCATTCTCGGATCAACATTAAGGTGAAGTGAATCGAAGAAAAGAGGGAAAATAGAATGGCGTGTGCTCTTTGGAGATTATTTCATATGGATGCGATTATATCGAATTGTTGTTGTTCACTGAAGGATACCATGCTCTATACGTAAGATGGTTGTAAATTAAAGTCAAGAATTGAATGAGTGGTGAGATTGTTTCTTATATATATATATATATGGTTGGGAGAGGGTGTGGGTGTGGGTATTATTTCTCATTTGTATGGATGTCGTGGTCGGTTCGGGTATGGGTATCTGTTCATTACTGTACGTAGATCCTGTACTTCTTAGGGTGACACCAGTATTATCTCGGTCGTACTTTGGACGTGTATGAATAATTCTGGTTCAATTTTTGGCTGATAGTAAACTAGAGGGCGAAAAGCAAACGAGTAAATGGAGTTATTCGTAGATGCACTTATTTGATGGAAAACATTGGCATGAATACAGAGATTGATGTGGAGCTTTTCGCTTGAATTTTTCCCCTGATTGTCGTATTCAAGGTTTTGATAGTTGGTTGAGGTATGTGAGTTTTTTTTTGTTCTTGGAAGAATTATTATGTTTGTGTGAATTTGGCGTCAAGAAAGCGTAGGAATGAAATGGATGGAGACATTGTGATCAAGGAAGAAACAGTTGGAGAGAAACGTGATTGAATGTATGTTTTTTACGATTGGAAGTTTTTCATAACATAAGAGTATGAGAGTCGGATGCGCAACTAGAACGAAGGAAATCACTTATTTGAAATGGAGTAAGAAGCTGTTTTGTTTTCAGATACGTTTTCGATGAAAGAACAAAGAATAACTTAGGTTGAACTTTAATTCTTTGTATGGTGATCTGACTTGGTTTTTGACTTATGCGTATGGTACAATTCAGTTGGATTAACCGAAAAAAGGAAAGAGCCATTAAATAGAACTTTACATGGTTACGTGGTGAGTGTGACATTCGATGTTAGTAAACGGCTGATATGCTGATTCGTACATTGTGCATGAGTAGTTCATGTGAGTTTTATTCATTGACTAAAATAGATACTGAAGAGAAGAAATTTATGAATGTTCGAAATAAGATTAAGAATTGTCCATGGTTGCTGATTAGTGTGAATGATGTCAACATGCCCACCGTTCTATTTTCTTACAGTCTCAAGAATTTTTTCAATTCCTCGTTCTCAATATGAGTCCATATGTCAAAAATTTTGAAATGCAAGCTGCATTCAAAGAAAAGTAAGAGATAGAATTAACGTCGACACTATTACTTGCGTTAAGACTCACATGTCTGTCTTTATATCCTTGTCGAGCGCACCAGATAAACTGAAAAATAAATTGTAGGGTAGAATCCGTTGTTTTATCCTTGAACAAATCAAATTCTTCTTTGCCTCAATATGTTTCCCTAATACAGTTGTAGTTTAATGGCATTCTCACATTATTTGCGGGTGCGGCTTACGTTACTCTTCAAGTAGTTTAAAATCCCCACACCCTCGCAGGGATACTTATCGTCATCATCAAAAATTTGGGGAGGCAGAAAGCATCTCTTGACACCTATCGCTATAGGCGAGCACCTGCTCATCGTTTTGATGTGGAGAAATGTGGTCTACGAGAAAGAAATCATTTTCATTCAAAGACAAAGGACGTCTTTGGTGGTCAAGGAGCAAATACTTCTGTACGTATAAATTCTTGCAGTGATTTGTGCCTAAAAATTCTGTACTGCTGGATAGGACTCTTCCATTTGTACTGATACGAAAGACACATAGCAACTCAGTGTTTTGTTGCTTGTAGCATGAAATCTATATTCTTTTGCCCATTTGAATATTGGTTGGAAAATAGTGAACCATTGAAGTGTCAATGAATTGTTCTCTTCTTAGAAATAATCGGATGTGTCGCTTATACAAACAGTGTGAGAGAGAAATCAATCGCTTGTAGTTCTGCGCAAAAAAACAGTAACTTAAGTTACTTTTGATTCTTCAATTGGTGACGAACGCGTTCTTCGGTAAAGTGAGCAGACGAAGGTGAGTGTCTAAAATATGCAAAGATCTTACATATTTTATTACTAAAATGATTTTTCCAACCCCTCCATATCCATGGTCACTCGATCGATATTTGTTTGTTACATCCAAAATGAGTCTTCCCATGCAGCCGATAGTAGATAGCTTATGGGAAAATGATGCATTATTTTCAATTATTTTCTAAAAAAGATAAAATGATTCATTTTAATGCATTAATTTTCGTATTCTCACTACATTATATTAGGATAATGTACTAACGACAATTAATGCATTGATTCTCAACGGACTGCAATGCATTCTTTGAACAAAAGTGGAATTCCTTCTTTTTATTAAAACCATCAAATCAAATATCTTCGAAAATGAGAAAAATATTATTCTGCATTTTCCTTCTCAATCCATGAAGCTATTTTCAAACTTTTTTCGTCCTCAAACTAGACTTTTTTTATTCCCTGTAATTTTATGCCAAAAAAGAGGAATGTGTTTCAAAACAGAATAAATTAAAACGTAAATGTCTTTTTACATTTGCTTTTGAAAGTAGATTCTTTTCCCCTCCGGAATAGAAGACGAATGTGCTTCTATTCGTTTCGTTTTGCTGCTTCTCTTGCTTCTCACTGTAAGAAACGGTGTGATTATGTTGGTATATTTGCTGCACATATAGATGAAGGTGTGAGTGTTGTTGTGGGTATAAGTATTACTCTAAAAAATCAAGACATATGAAGTGTATAAATAAGACGATTCATACATTCAAACAAGACACTTGAGGTTGTTTCTGATTGGTTGATGAAAGTCTAAATAAGACACTTCAGCTATCAACGGATAAAGGATTTTAGCCGCTGGCGTGTCTTAAATTCTCCTGATTAGCTTGTTTCCACCAGCCTATGCTAGTGTCTTACACCCGAATTTTCTAGACGATTTTACCACCCTACGGTTCACAAATTCCAGAATTCATATGTTTTTATATGGACATTAGGCATTACAAAAACATTTTATATAACATAATTCTTTTTTAGACTTAACTCGTGTTCAAGTTATACTTAATAACTCGAAAAACTATATTGTACAATTCTGTAACATGTATTTTTCCGTGTTAAATTGAATTCGTCAAAAGAGATATTATTTTAGAAAAAAAAATATTATCTCCGAAAATATTATATTTCGATAAGTCTAATTTGTGACGAAATTCGTTTAACAGGAAAGACTACATGTTACAGAATTTTTACAATTGCGTTTCTAGCTGTTTAGTATAATTTGAACGGTTACAGAATTTTCGGCCAAACGTTCGGCCCGGGCCAAAATGTTTCAAGGACTTTCGGCCCACTTTTATGATTGAACTGGTTGATCTCACTAAAGATACTTGGTAGTTTTAATTAATTATTGGATGGCGTAGTGCTAGGCAGAATGATTAACCACAGAGCAATCTGCTTCAGTCAATGTTAACATTATTGTTGTTATGATCGTTTTGTATAGTATCGATTTTATTAAATAAGTACACATGTGAAAAAGAAATATAGTCACAATCAAATCATTGATGGATCTTTTTGTTTCAGTTAAATTTAAGTATATAAATTATTATTCATAAAGGCTGGGAATGAAGAATAATAAAAATTGCACTAAAAAGGGAAGAACAGTATAAATTAATCAAATATTTACAAATCTACTGTAAGTGCACCAATATGCGTAAAATATGCTGTTAATGCGAGAGCTGAAAATATCATTCTAAAATCAGAAGACAGTTCGATAGAATGGCTTTAATAGTTTCAGTGGGCACAACTACATATTTATAGGCGTTCATCTCTTACATTATATAGGGGTTTTTAATTAATTATTCTTAGGATTCCAACTACTAATCGAGCAGTGATCAAATCTAGCTGAAGCATATCGACTAAGGAACTCATGAAGTATTTTTGCATGTGTAGATGCAGAATGGTATTGCCACCGTTACCATTGCTCATTTGTACTTTCTAGCAGTGATACGACTTAAATTTATTCCCCAAAACACTATTTTGTCCTGCTGTGCACTTTGCCGTTCTGCTGAGCAGTACACCGTTCTGCAGAGCAGTAAGCCATCCAGTAATTAATTAAAAAATACCAAGTATCTTTAGTGAGATCAACCAGTTCAATTATAAAAGTGGACCGAAATTCCTTTAGGACTTTCGGCCCGTTCAATCCGGTCCGAAAAATTTTCCAACTTTCGGCTCGAGTCCAAAGTGTGGACCGGAGGTTCCGTGGGCCGAAATTCCGGTCTCCCATTTGAATACGAGTTAATTCTAAAAAATTTATTTCATTAAAAATACTTTTCCTAATACCTAATGTTCATATAAAAGCATATGAATTCTTGAACTAGTGAGCCATCTGTTGGTGGAATCATCTGGATAGCCAAATGCAAGACGAGACTAGAAAAGGAAAATTAAAAAAGTCTTTCGCATTTTTATTTTAAATATACAATCTTAAATTATAATTGTGATTCCATTATTTTTGATCATCTTTTTATCATCTAGAAAATAAACGAATAATATATTAGAAATGAATACAAAAGGAATTTCGTTAAAATTATTTTTATATTTTTAAAGCCAAATCAGGTACGAAATCACGAGATGCGAGCCTCTTCAAATTTAGAAGTTGGGAATTAATATCTAAAAAATCAAATTTAATAAATTTCAAACACTAAAAACACGAATATCAACACCTTCAGTAAAAGATGAGATAGTTCACGGAAGAAAACTCACCGGATAAATTAGGTCTCGGAAGATTGAGAATCTATATATTTTCAACAAACTGAATAAGACTATTTGATTCACTTATGAAAATAAATTAACATAAATACGAAATAAATTAAAATAAACTCGAACTATTGGTCAATCACTGTACAATGTTTTACGAGAAAGAGAATCTTAAGACGCTTTCCTGTCTACGGTCACTACATGTCTAAAAGAAAGACGTGTCTCGCGTCTAAATAAGACTTAAGGCGGATGAAACGTCTCGTGTAAGATACAAGGCATTTTTTACAGTGTGAGCATAGGTGATGTTGCCATTCACCAATTACACCCACCCACACCTTTATCAATCGTCATTCAATTATGCTGATTGGTTCAATTTTATTTTCTATGAGAGAAGTCATGAGTTATTTGAGAAAATTGTGCTATTGTAAAAAGCAGAAATGTAGATAACAACAATTTAGATACCTTTTCGAATGCTCTACACTATACTATTAAACTTTGAACACGTGGTTTTTCCGTGTTCGTACAAACGGAAAGTTTATTGTTTTGAAATCGACAGAATTTTTTAAAAGTTTTTCAGATAAAAATAGAACGAGTGATAGGGATCAAACTGATAGAATCTAAAAGAACGAAAATAAAGTAATAATTATGGCTGAAGGAAATACTACGACTCTGAACTCTTCAAAAGATATTGGGTGGATGTGGCAGTCAAATCCAAGCCCACAGTCAAAGTCTGAGAAAGTCGAGTGGAACTATTTTTCCGATGTCCAAAATCTCATCATCGAAGAAGCATTCTTGAACAAGCAACCTAGAGCCATACTGGATGACTTCTTCGTCAATTTTAAACATAACGTTCAAATCTCTAACGACGATGAATACAAGCCAAGACCTATACGAAGAATGGAGCATAAAATGGATGATAAACATTTGCGAAAAGAACGTTTTATGATCGATCCCATTTCGCCGGAACGTTCCGTTGGTGCTCAATATGGCTGGATTTCGCCCTTCATAATAGACGTGAGAAAATATTTGAAACTGAGAAAAGAACAGTTACCTTCCAAAGACGAAGCACTCGTCCCAATGCTTGTTGAACAAGCCGCCAACGGTATTATTACAGAAGGCAAGCTAATAGGAAAACAACGTGAAGCCCAAAAATTGGCCAATATGCTCATAGAGAAAAAAGGAAAAGGAATGAAAGAAGTATGGAAATGTTGTGCTTATATTTACTCCTTGGAAAGTTTCTTGTACAAAACTATGAATGAGGCCATGCAATTCATAGGAGATGAAGAGCATGAGCACATCTGGAGAAGTAAAGTTCTTACATTGGGACCGTTTTGCTTAATTCTCTGGGATGATCCCTTCAATGCTAAAATGAAAACAAAAATGATACTTTATAAAGGAGCCAATCTGACTGTTGAACAGGCAGCTACTTATGAAAAAATGGCAAAGCATCACGACGAATATAGATCATTTCAAGCTTTTACATCGTGTAGCCGCAATCGCAGAAAAGTAGAAGAGCTTGGAAATACTTTATTTATCATGGAAGTATTATTTGGTTTTACAGCGGATATCAGCTGTGTGTCTGAATACCCTGACGAAGAGGAAGAACTTGTTATGCCAAGTGTTTGCTTCCGTGTTCGAAGCGTGAAAGTCGACGAAAAGACAAACAAACGTGTGATCAACTTACAACTAAAACAAAGATTTAATGGTAAGTAGAGGCAATCCCATTCTATTCACTCAAGTCGTATTTACAAAATGAGAAGCGCTTTTTTCTAAGTTCTTCTAGTCTTCTTTGTTATCAGGTCATCATTAGTGTTGAGTATTGATCCGTACTATTCAACTTGATCAGTCGAAAATATGACTGACTATAAGCAATACCTCAAATACTGAAGATTTTTGTCACAAAACAGGGTGATCGGATTGTGCCTTAGCGACGAGTAAGACTGCAGCTCAATATCTATCAAATTCTTTCTACGCCACAACTTAGAATTTTTCTTAAATCGAGACATGATTACGACAACCAATAGTTCTGTCTCAAACCCATATTTTCATCGCTATGAAAAAATGTTCATCTCACTCAATTCTAAAGCTAAGTGTCTATTGTTAGTCTTTCGTCAGTTTTTAATGGATTTTAAAGTGCCGGTTCGATTTTCGGCACAAATTCTCTTACAACATCGTAATTAACTCCTTGGTTTTTTGGGATCAATTTTCGTTGTGGTGTCCACTTTTAGCTCGGGTCTACGCTTGATCGCACAACTTCCATTGATTTTCTCTGATTAATGGTCAATCCCTACAGTGACTTACAATGGTCATATAATCTGTAAAAATAAATCAAGTAGCTGCTCTCTAAAAAGACACGTTTCCCAGAAAACCAACGAAAAAAGTTCGCGAGCGTTCGAAAACCCATGTTTACCATCAGAAACTCTTAAAAGATTTCCCATAGTAACAAACTCGGAAACACAAAATGGTTTCCGAAGTTCGAAAACGTTTGGAAGAGTTTCCGAGGGTAAAAAATGGGTTTTCGAACCCTCGCAAACGTTTTTCTTTGGTTTTCTGGGAAACCGTTTATTTTAGTGACTGACTTACTAGCTTTCCTGTGTTTTATGATCGGACCAGGTCTATGATTACCCAATTTCTATTCTAACACTAGCGATGTGTGATATTTGTTGTTCAAGGGTTAGATAAATTCATTTCGAACAATTTCGTACACTTTGCTCTAGATTTCATGCATTTGCAGAAGATTGTGAAGAATTTTGAGACCCATTTATCAGGATAAATTTGACAGAGTGGGTATCCATATAGCTTCATATATGAATTCTTCATTGACCCACGAAAAATTCTAGGTTTTTCATAAATACTTGTCACTAAGAGAGGAGGATTTTGCTTAATTTTAGGATGATATCCATCACGGACTTCGTGACGCAAATGAATTACAAAATAATTCAAAACTCCATATTCTATACGTATGATCTTTTCAAAATGAATGTATATATTTATGATAACTTAGGTACCTATAATATTTTTCTATATCTAGATCTTTTTAGTTTATTAAATTTATCTATACTAAATACTTTATACAGTCTATATCTTTATATAACTATACTGAGAAAAATACATAAACGTGCATGTATAATATGAATACATGTATTACATAAAATCGTCGTCATATAACTACTATATAAATATATATATATATATATATATATATATATATGATCTGCTTTTCCCAGCGTAATTAAACTTTCCCACAGTCAAAAAGGGTCCATCAGGGTATATCAGGGTCTACCACGGTCTACCAGGGTCCATCAGGGTCCATCAGGGTCTACCAGGGTCCATCAGGGTATATCAGGGTCTACCAGGATCTACCAGGGTCTACCATGGTCTAAAAGGATCTACCAGGGTCTACCAGGATCTAGCAGGGTCTACCAGGGTCTACCATGGTCTACCAGGGTCTACCAGGGTCTACCATGGTCTACCAGGGTCTACCATGGTCTACCAGGGTCTACCATGGTCTACCAGGGTCTACCATGGTCTACCAGGGTCTACCATGGTCTACCATGGTCTACCAGGGTCTACAAGTGTGTGGGTGTGGGTATCAATGAATAAAAGTACAACGTTGCTGGATGCTCATACCGACATTTCCATACCCATACCCACACCCTGGTAGACCCTGGTGACTATTTTCATAGAAAATATTGGAAAGAGAATTATTATGTAATTCATTTGTTTCGAATTATTTTGTAGTTTCATTTGCGCCAGCCAGTGTAAATTACATTAATATCTTCGAAAACATCAATATAGTCTAAATACATGTATAACTGTATCATCGAAAATTGAATCTGATCATAGTGATATGGTACATAACTATGAGTAAACTGTACTTCAGTTAGCAACAAAATTTCAGTTTAGCACTTCAATGTCGAGCGATAGACTAACAAAGTCTCGAATAATGACACTGAACAAATATTTTATCCATTAACTTAGTAATCAATGTAGATAATCAGTATTGTAATTATACTCGCAGCCTTCATGGACTTGCATTCAATGAAAACACCCATCACAACTGCAAGAAAACCTCTTCACCCTTCAATAAGAGCTAGAGTAAGCTCCGTGATATCAAAGGAAATCGTTTCCTCACTATACACATCATCATAGAAATGAACATACAATGCATTCAAAAACTAAAAGAAAAATACCAGTTCTTCAAAATTCTACCCAAAGAATACCTTATCACATAAAAACTAAACTAATCCCTCTCCGAAAGCTCGTCAATAGTCTAGCTCATTTCTCATAAATGCGCCATGGAATACAACTAAAATCAACTTGTGAAACTGATATTGCATAAAATAAAACTTAAGAATTCAATAACTGAAGACAGCAAAATCTCCGAATTTTCATTCTTCATCTCATACACGAATGCGTCAATAATCCAACACCACCTAGCAGAAAATCTCTTTCATTTTAATGAACATATCATATATATGTTTAAATATGTTTTCTAGAGCAAAACAAACACGAAATAAAAACCACAAACACCCAAAACGTCCAACCAGACAACTATAATAATAATCATCGTGTTGATCTTACTGATGATATTGATTATAGTGCTGCTTGTATTGCTGCCTCTCATTTTGCTAGTGTTCGTGATCGTATTTTCGCTTCCGCTTTGGCTGCTATTGATGCTGGTACATGTAATGCACATGATTATTATGGTCTTGCTATTCTTCATAGTAGTCATATGGCTGATAATGCTGCTGATTATGTCGCTGATTATGCTCTTGATCGTTACGATCGTGATGGTAATTGTGTTAGTTGACAGTCAAGTTTATGTGGCACTACCTTCATATTAACATTCGAAAATCCATTGGTTCAGATGCATGTATGAGGATAAAGATGAGTCAAAACAAACTAAGACGCTTCTCGACCTCGTTTAAGGGTCTCATCAGGTAGTTAAGCATAGCTTTACTTTGTCTTCGTATGACTTAATAAAATGTACTGTTCCTGGACAGTTAACTTCGTAAAACTCCTCTAGCTAATGTTTTCTCTTTTGAATTTTATGTAAAACAATCCAGTTTTGACGAGTTTTCAGAATATGCATGAATTATGTTGTGACAGAGATATAGTGATCGACAAGATTGTCGAGATGGTACTAGATTAATTCTTCGCTTAGAAAAATTTTCGTGGTCACCTACCTACATGAAACCAAAGTCCACCGATTGTATGACAAGTTCAATAGGTCACTTTGCCTAGACAGAAATTAGCCTCAATGTAAGAAAGCAAACATCATATTTGCAAGATTGATGCTTCATATTTAGGCGTATCTTCAGGCGTCTATATGCGGCCCCAAACACTTGTGAGCACTTATAGGAGCCACTCGGTTCCAACTGGTGCCTCCAGGCCCATCTAACTTTGCACTGACGACCCAGGATGCCTACAGCCACTTACATGCGCCTGAGAATAAACATAAGTCGGTAGCTCTGCCTTGTCCGTACGAGGTTTCCTTTCTCGCATTCAGATTCGTTCATGTCTACAGAAAGTGATATACTGTTTCTTTCGTACAATTTGAGGAAATTATTCTCACGTAAGTAGTTCATCGCGACAAACTATCCATTGGACGAATTATCAGTGCACTGGAAAAAAGTGCCACACGAAACCCTAAAAGATTCCAATTTTTGCAAAGAAATCGAAATCCTTTGAAGTTTCATAAAAAGTCTTAATTTTTAATAGTTGATAACGAAGCTTTTGTACTTAACGTTCTGTACAATTCATGATTCAACACTGAATGAAAGTTTCGCCGAATGCTGTACACCATTGCGGAAGTATTTTCCCACCGACATTCAATGTAAAAACCACCCACTCTTTAAAAACGAATCGGATTCTTTAGAAATCGCAGGAACGATGACTGCGAATCACTGTATCCTGTCGTGAAATACATGATATCACCGGAACATGGAAGCAGTATTTCGAACACAAACTTTCCCAATTTTTCTCCCATGATTTGTGCCACATCTAGCGGAAAGACACAGCAAGTTAGTCGGAACTTACTAGAAAAAATCAGGAAAATTTGTGATCAGGACACTATTTCCATGTTCCAGTGGCACCATGTGTTTTTCTACAGAATAGGACAAGTTTCAGGTCTGTTTTCTGGTAGTTCCTCCAGATTCCAGTGGACGAAACGATCGCCTGGGGTGTTTGACCTAAATAGGAAAGAACCATTTCATCCTATTGTAACTTCGAAAATCAAACTCACCAATCTTATTTGTTCATCTGACAAGTGATCTAGATACAAATAAAATATTTCATCAAGTAATGGGTAACGTTTCCCTTACCAGTTACCCGATAACGGTAACGGAGCGACGGAATTAACGACTTCTCCAATTATTAGGAAAGAAGGTTTTCATGAAAAACAACGAAATTCTAAAACGTTTGACTAAAGAAAGTCAGACTGAGAGAATGTGATTCTCATACCGGAATCTTTTAAATGTTGGCTTTCACTTTTTTATCAGATAACCTATCTTTGAATGCAGAAACAGGTTTCCTGAGAAAAAACAAAATTTCAATGAAACACATGAAATTTTTGTGGAAGAAAAAACGTTTTTCGAAAAATATGAACTCGAAATCATGAAAATAGAGATTTCACAAATGGATTCTCCGAGCCTGAAATACTTTGCTCGAACTGTATAGAATTTTGTTACTTTTCTTGAAAACCTCTTTTAATGATAGCTAGAGGAGCGCTTTATCCCGTTAGTCCGTTACCCAATAACTGGTAGCGGCCGTCAGCATAAGCAGGTAACTCGTAACGGAGAAGTTACCTATTACCTGGTAATTGGTAACGGACAAGCTACCAGCTACTTGGAAACGTAGCGGCTTGGTATCGGCAACTTCCCAGCCCTAATTCTACACGAGGAATATTAAAAAAGCATTTTGAATACGAAACTCAAAAGGTTTTTTTACCAGAGCTGAGGGGTAACGTAAATTTCAAAGGATTCAGGACGAAACATTTTTATATTTTAAAACTCTGTAAAGAATTTTACAAAACCTTGGATATTTATAAACCTCTTACAGGTGTCGTATGACCCTAGGGACACTTATATAGTATAGTAAAACTTGACGAAACCTCAGAGGTTTCGTGTGACACCTTTTTTCCGGTGTGTATTCAATTGTCCAGTCACCCGTCGAGATTAGGTGGTGACTATATCAGGGCATATGATGTGCATGGCGTTCGCTAGTCTGCAGAAGTATTCAAATATGAATCCGTTTCGTTCAGTCTACGTAGAAACTTTAATGTTTAAGAGGTCAGTAATTTCAGTCTAGAAGCGAGTTGACTGCTTCGTAATTTTAAGTATCTTCGATCCAGTCTACACTGAAAAAAACAGAAAAAGTAACAACGCAGTTCAATATCTAATAGTACATGTAACTGGCATGAAAACATGCTGACGTCTATTGTTCCAATTTTTTAGTCCATGGAAACGCATCGCACGTAATGAAGAAAAAAGGCAGCATTAAAACACAAATTTCCAGACATTTTTCACTATGTGCAATGGATCAAATAAAAACGGAGAGGTTTTAATGCATCAATTTCATATTTCTGCTTCGGTGGTTATACTCTGTAAGTCGGTCTTCTGGTGAACCCGCCATTAAAGTCGTCTAGTTTCACTCACAATGAAACAAGTGATAGAGGATATTCAGGAATCAATTACTAGTATGTAAAGAATAAGTATTGAGTCACCATAGCCCTGTCTGTAAGTGAAAATGAGGATCGTACAAGTTGTATTTTAACTGGCTACTGTAAGCCTGCTAGGCTTACATGAACAGAGAATGACATCCTGTCGAATATACATGTAGCTTGTTAAGGTTAGTTGACTTTTACATGTAGTTTTGACTGCTTGCACCGTTATAGTTCAATGAAGACACTGCCCTTTTTAGATCCTCTAGTCCCTCGCTATTTGCAAAAATGAAGCGGATTTGTTGTCAAAATTCAGTTTGGAATAGAAAAAAACTATACACTCTGTCATCCACATCTCATCTACTAAGTATGTGATGTTGTACAATATTAAAGAGAACGTAGTATTCTGTAGCCTGTAATTAATAAACCTACAATGGAATCTAGACATTGAAATTGGTCATGAAAACGAGAGAACAAAATTTGGTGAAATCCAGAAAATACAAAAGAAATTCCTAAAAGCTCCGCAATTTTTACAGGTGCGGTCGAAAATATTGAGACAGGAGGAGCATACGATTTACGTTACTGTCACAACGCTACAATGTTGAAAACATATTTATCCATATTTTTCCAAAGAAAAATAGCAGTTGATTCTTTGAATACCCAGCTGAATGCGTTTCATTGTGATTTAAGATGCGCACACGACAGCATCGCAAGGAAAACGTATCCATGCGAAAATATTAATGAAATAATCACAAGGAAACCATGATTTTCTCTCCAGTTGTACTGAGTAGACGTTCCTGAGATAAATAGTGAAGATCGGTAAATCTTACGAAACCTTGATTGACAAAGCTCAATAGTGGAAAACTGAAATTCCGGTTTTATAGCATCTCACCCATACTTGAGCCATTTCAGTTCAATTAAAAACCCTTTCAATCCCATTTGTCATCTACGATATGACATGCATAGCGAAATAGAAATATTTTGCGTTCTTTCGTCTTCTTAGACGACGAACATCATATGATGTATTTAAAGGAAAATCATATTGCATGACAATAAATAAGGAATCTAGACTTCGAAAGCATATGGCTGTTATAGATGAACACAACAGAGAGATTAAACCATCTACTTTCATGTTCGTACAGAACACAAAATAATGTCCAGATTGAAAGAGTTAAAACTCATTTTCTACCATGCAGATACGAAGAGATTTTCATTTCTAGATAAATTCAATATAATGGGAAACGGATGTGGTAGCAATTCCCGAGAAATCGTCTACAATGAAAGAAGAAGAACTAAAGGTACCCTTCCTCTGCACAAGCGCTGTTCCCGTTACTACATTGAGAGTTTGATAGAAATCTGGCCAGAACTAATCTACAATGAGCTGAATGCTAAGACAACAAACGGAGACACTCCTCTACATGCCGCATGTAGTAGGAGCGATTTTGGATGTACAGGAATACTACTTGCTTGGGGCGCCGCCACTGATATAAAGGACAATGATGGTCGGACAGCATTTGAACGAATTTCAGACGAAGGCTTACGTTTATTGGTTACCTGGCGCAACAAGAATAAAAAGTATTTGCTCGCTGAAATAATGGAAAACGATTTATGGTCATTCCGACAATCAGATGAATGGATACCAAATACTTATTATATCAAGGGGCATAGAGATCCAAACGACGCCACACATGTAAAAGAAATGATCAGAATATTCCGACATACTGATATAAAGAATCGAATCAGCAAAGCAATCACTCATAACTTATCATTTAAAAAACTACACCAAATATTGGAGCGCAAATTTCCACCCGGCCATACGAATCACAAAGACATGATGTCCTGTTTGCGCAAAGATGATTTCATTCAGTTGATTAAGTTGTATACGATTAACATGGATTATTACTATAAAATTAGCGAAGATGATGAATTATTCACAAGCATTGCTTTTTCGAACTTGTCAACGTTTCGTGATCGCAGTTTTGAAGGAAAATCATAAAGAGGTATCGTATTACATCCTTTTGATCTTGAAGCATATCAATGGGCAAATGTAGACGATGGTCGTGTTCTCGAATTTCGTCAATTTACATCATCTTCCTTTGATGAGGCGGTTCCTGAAGCGTTTGCTCATACTGGGAATGACATCGATAAAATGAGCGTTATCTTCACTTTTGAATTTCCTAATGAATGTGATACGGCTATTTATCTCGGCGAAATACCTGGCAAGAAGCTGCCACATATCTCGGAAGAAAGAAAAGACGAGAAGGAAATACTTATTTTGCCGTATACTATATTTAAAGTGACAAGTTTCACTAAATACAATGAGTCAAAGCGATGCGAAATAACACTTGTCAATGTTCCGATCATAACGTGAACACAACATCGAATAAAAAGACACATTTGCTACCTTTCTTTATTTTTAAGACGGCACAACAATAAAAGATAATTTTTTGATGTTTTATTATGTAAGTAGAAGATTCGATAAAGGGGTATTTTAAGAATATAGAGAGTTCCTATTAAATACATCAAACCATCATACAATACTGGATAATCGAGTAAGAGAAATTAAACTACTACTTTTTTAAGGGGAATAGTTAATCGTAGTTCCAATTATTTTCGTTCAAGTTTGACATTCTTGTAAAAGTTGAGAGAATACATTTTTTTATGATGGTAAGATTTTTCTGATAGATAAATTTGATGCTTTTTGTCTTATTTTCTTGAAAACTATTATTGTGAAGATAGAAAGTACAATAGAAGTATTACCCCGAATATTATGTCATGAAGAGCTATGATTGCTAATTTTGTATAATCTGTGCTAGATACGATGCTCGTTATGAAAAATCAACAATAATTCTTTGAAAAAGTTGAAGCATTGGAAAAGTTACGAATAAGTAGCGTTGGTTGAATCAGTTGGAGGTTTTAGATAACATAAAATAGTGTTTTTTACTGACCTATTTGAGTGGAGTGGGTCAACGTTTGTATTTTCATTTTGAGTGATGGGTTTAATTTCGCTCAGTATAGAAAGAACTCAAAACTACTTGTAAAATATACAGACTTAATAGTAGCTCTAGAAACAGACATTCACAGCGTCTCTCTCCTCTTGTATTTGACGACTTTTCAACTGAGATTTTCTCATTTTTGCATAATTTGTAGATAAATTTTGTGTATTTCAATGGATGCCGATCGCCATAAACCTCGGTCCGGCTTTGCCCTAGTATCAAGAGTTATTCAGAACGTGTGGTACTGGCCTACAATGACTATTTTGATATGCATAATGGTCGCAGTTGGCGTTGCAATGCTTATTATCGGTGCGATTTTTCACAGTCAATGTACCATTGAGCCGATGATACCTATTTTTTGTATCGGTAACGGTTCTATCTGGATAATAATCAGTGTGGTTGCCACAATTTTTGTAAGATTCCTTAGATGTATATTTATCATTTTATTAATTGTTATGTGTTTCAGACTTGTTATCTTTACGATCACCATTTAGAAAATGAGGAGAGCCTTTCTTCAGGAGTTTGGATACTTCTTTATACTATGCTTCTGCTCTTAATTTTTTACTTTGGATGGTTTATTGCGGTAATGAATTTTAGCAAGCATTAGTTTAACAATTTGAAATAAAGCTATCTTTAGGGAGCCGTTTGGGTATTTCGAAGTAAGTCAACCGTGCAGTCGAATGACACATCTCTTACAACATATTGCCACGCGACTCTGTACTACTTTGCTTTTTCATACTTTATTGTTGCTTGGTCTTTGGGCATCATTGTTTTACTAACATATACTGTCAAGTCTTTTATATCAAAAAAGAAATAAATGAAAACGTCAGTGTAATCGTGGGTTTCCGGATGCGTATGCGTGATTTGAATACCCACACCGGTGCCCTACGTTTGAAGCGACAAATCTTTCTTAATGATTGTTATTATTTGGCTTCGAAGGAAAGATAAAACAATATCCAACTGTAAAATTTTCTCTTTAGGATGTGACGGGAAATAAGAAGCAACCGCAACGCGTTTCATTGCTGCTCAAGCAGATCATTGTGTGGCTTAGTCTAAAGATCAATCCTAATAAAAGAATCAACTCAATACTTAATTTCACTGCTATACCGAAGTAAAGTGGAAACTGTACCAATTGTGATAAGTGAAAGTTACCACAATTGCGATTTCGTCTTTACTGAAAGAGCTCATCAAGTGATTTGATCAAAATTAGTACTGTATAATCATTAGGATCAAGCACTATAGTACTAGACTACTAGACTGTTACGATAGAATCATCCGAAGAATCATTCCAAGTAATGGTATTTACTTTTATAACAGAAGAGAGTTAAAGCTACCATTACATGTTTTATCCCGGCTAACGGAATCATGCGATGGCTTTTTTTTAGAAGAGTTTATTTATTTGAGGAAAATATCTAGAATCGATTTGCACTATTGGAAGGACAAGAAACTACTGAAAAAGAGTTAGTCAATGTTCAATGATGTTGAGACGTGTAGTGCATGTTGAGAGTTGTGAATCAATTACAGTTTGCTGTTTGATTCATTTGGACCTTTTCAATCGATTCTAAAATCAAGAGTAGGATTTAGTATTCGGTTTTTGTTGAAAGGCATTATATACTGTGTTGTGTGTTATTGGCCAGCAGTGGAGGGATGACATAAGCCCATTACACCGAGTAGCCACTTTTCTCGATCGAAACACATAGCATAAAGACATCGACATGTCAGCAATCTATCATATAGTCTCTCCAATACAACTAAGGTATCCAAAGTCGTTACCCGAATATATAACTATATGTTACAAGTTGTGGAATTCGTGTTGCTTTGTTGTATTTCGCCCCGTATCACAGTACTTTTATCGAAAAATAATGATAAAAGGTTCGAAGTGAAGCCTAGCAATGTGAGCAGTGGATTGAATGTAAGAGATTGCTTTGCGCTGAATGTTGCAAAATACGGAAGAGGTTCAGCCTTATCGAAGATTTTGAAGCTGATTATTCTTAGTCTGAAAATCTTAAGGTTTCGTGAGGAATTAGTTGGAAACAATGAATAGTCAGTTCCATGAGCGTTTACAATTTATATTTATCTAATTGAAAATGGTTGTTGTGTTCGCTTTGAACGTGCGAGACAGTCTTACCGTATTTTATGATGGTGAACTGTATTGAAGTGGTGTAGGAAACAAAGACATTATGAAAAATGATGCTATCTCTTTATACTATACTTTAAGCCTTCTCCCGTGCGCGTTTTTTGCGGTTCAAGTAACGGACTTCTAACAGTCACTTTTGAGCATAACCTTTCAGTTCTGGTTTTACTGATATCTTGCTGTGCTATTGAAGCATGATGGTTGAACTATCATAATGCTTAAAACAATCCTTACCTAGGACAATGATTATTTTACGCTTATAGAGTGTTCTCCATAATTAGCTTTCCATCATAGAGCCACTAACTAACTGTAAATTATGATGGGCCTTAAAACATTACCGATGCAACTGAATGCTTAAACAACTTGGCTCTTCACGAACATTGAAACAAATCCTAGAGCTTTTCCATGAAACTTTGCACATAATTTACACATAAAACTGCTTTTCTTTTATTCTACAAACAACAAATGTTCTGAAAACAACTGAAAAACAGATACATCTGCGAAGAAACTCACACCAACATACTTATAATTTAGCCCACATCATCCTAAACAAAAGAAGATTTACATCGCAGGGAATCATACTTGTTACCCTAGGGGTAATACGCCAAAACAACTCAAATTCCTCAACTCTTAACATATAGTTATACCTTTGGCTAACGACTTTGGATACCCTAGAGGTAATGGATCGAAATGAATTCTAAGGGTATTATGACGTTGAAATGTTGATACCAAGTGTAATGGTATTACGACATCTATGATATTTGTGCGTTCGTATACACTAAAAGGATTCGGTCGCACTGAAGAACTCTTTCATATAATTCAATAAGGTGTAATTATTTGCTTTTTTATCACAATTCAGAATATTAAACCGAAGCAAATACCGTTCGGTAGCACCTATATCATCGGGTTTTTAAGGACTGCGGCAAAGTGACCACCGTTGGGATTACAAAGAAGAACTATGCTCACATCTAAAATACAGTTATCACAATTTTTGATTATTGATCCATCGCTCGGACAGATAGTAATGAGTTATCGAATAGCACATTGACTTTGTAATATTCTCATTTAATGCTTTCGAAAGCTAATGATAAAGCATTAATGCGATATATAAGGATTCGTCTCAAGCACTACATGCAGCTCATTTTTCTTTTTAGTGCAGCTGCCAAAATACTTCTTTGAGTCTCTTGAAATTATCAAGGTATGCATTGTTGATGATTTCACCTCAGATTCTTTGTATTTTCATCGAACAATCAGATTTCGTTCTTCAATATTTTAATTTTGTCATTGATTTTTCAGTTATATAATTCGTAACAGTAATCAGAATTCCTCATACGCGTTTTAGCACTCAATGATAAATGCCTTTAATCCATGCTAATGTCATTGCAGCAATTCAAATAAGCGGTTTAAAAACCATGTCAATAGCTGTATGACGTCCCCTCATAGTCTTAATTTTCCGGCTTGAAAGGCTACTAACCAAGGAAAGAAACGAAATACCAAAAGATTTATTTTTCAACTTAGAAGAAATTCGAGAGGAACTTAGAAAAACGAAAGAAAAATTTAAAACGATACTAACCAGAGACCGAATCGGATGAGCGAGGGTGTAGTTGGTATTTGAGTTTCCTCTCTTCATCCATACCCAATAACCTGCATATCGATAACACGGTAGTTTTATATGAGAGGATAACAGACATGATATAAGTAAATTATCTGATTCAGAGAATGTGGATATACAGTTTTGTTTAAAGTATGAGAAAATAGACTCTTATTTATTCATTTTCTGGCTCTTTCCTTGATCAAAATACGATTCCAACTAAAGAATGATGAAGACCCAAAAGTGAACGATGCTTCAGTTTCAACGACATGTGCCTGAGCAACAGAAACTACATACATAATGTTTCAATTGAGAGATCGAAGCTGTTATTTGAAGAACTATGAATGATTTACTTACGTTTGTGCAACTTTCACCCTGTTCAATAGTATGAGAATTAGTCTTAGTATCCTACTTATTTTCCTGATTCTTTGGCATAGACCACTATGATCTCTGAGCTTGCAAGCAATGAAAGACGATGAGATGTCTCGTCAATTCTTTTCTTGATAGTTTACATGCATCGATAGTAGATTTACATGAATGATGATTCGTTTGTGATTCAGAAATGCAGTTTCTTCCTGACGTTATTTTTAATTTGTACTCTTTTTCATGGCTCTGCTGATTTAAATGATTATTCTTGAAAAATCCTAGATTAGAACTATCAAAAGCATAGATCTAACCTCGCCGAATTCTGTCTGTAAATAAAATACCAGGTTACTTGATGATTAGTACTTAGATAGTTTTCTTTGAAAAATAGGCAAGTGTCAAATAATGTTCATATTATTAAATAAAAGAATAGAAAAGAAGAAATGCTCCCAGTATGAATATGCTTGAATGTTCTATGTTAGATCCCATGGAGCTGCTCTTCGACGTTGTTGTACTTGTACTACTAGTCGAATTTAATGCTATGGAACTATTGTTTGTGGTATTTGAAAGTGTTTGTGGTTCGATCTCTTCACCAGTTGTCTTAAGAATACTTTGCATCCATTGATAATAGTATGATAATCGAGTATAAATACGAGCAAAGCCACGTTGTTCACATCGAAAACTATTGGATAGTACTCCTACTTGCTCCCAATACTGTCCTGTCCATAGAAATGCTGCTTCACCTGAATCACCTAGGTAGTCGAGAAAATATAGTTGTTGAAGAAAAATCATTCGACAGTGATGACATACCTTTGCAAGAATCTAAACACAGAAATAGAAAACGATGCATTAGAATTCATTGAACATGACAAATTCACTAGTAATGATAATAAAGTAAAAATCTACTATGACTATTCTCCTGAGCAATGCTTCACGCATGTGAACGCATTCTTCGTTGAACATTCACAAATACACTAGTTTTGAATTTCTTTTTGAGTTTTAAATTCATCTTTTATTGATATTTTCGAAGACCCGAAAAGAAAACGAATTATATTATTGAGAACTAATTACTATGAAAAACCCCGAAGTCAATTATATACGCCGATACAATTATAATTCACTGACCTTCGTCTCCTTCATATGAGCCAGCACAGAATTGAAAATCAGTGTCGTTCATTGACATAGACTGAAGACATGATGAATCATTCTTGTCCATAACGTATACTTGAACTTGTTGAAGATAATTTGACGATTGTGATTGTTTCGATGTAGTTTCGTCCCATCCAATAACTACAAGAGGTGTACCAGTCTTTGGATATTGATCCATAGAAACTTGCGGATCAACACGATGTACACACGTTTTAACTAACAGTGGATTATTGAGAAATATAAACGGACGATCGATTTGCAACAAAGCAATATCGTTTCGGAAGTCTCTCGATAGTTGAGAATCATTTTGATAGATATGTATACGAGAGACATTCCGTACCTGGGAATTTTCATTCCCTTGGTCGATCATACCAGCTATTACATTTAAAACATTTGGTCGTTCTAAAAATTCCCATATACAATTCGCAGAAGTAAGAACGAACATAGTTGAAAGAATAGTTCCACCACATAGACGGCTTCTCGATGTGCCGAAACGAACTGAAACTGCCATTGACCAACTATGATTAACGGCAACTTCTCTTCCAACAGTAAGTGATGAAGTTAAATGTACATCACGGAATCCACAACCACATGAAGCAGATCTATTACACGGAAATGAAATCGAAGATTGATTAGCATAATTGTTTGTAGACGTAGTAGTTGTGTTAACATAAGGTACTGTTGTCATGTTTCTTTCGCTTAAAATTTCTTCGATCCAGTCATAAAACGATGCAAGCCTTGTGAAGATACTCTGATACCCGACAGATGCACAGCCATTCATAACGTATGAGGAAATACCGACTTGTTCCCAATGATCATCTAACCATTCGAAAACTGGACCACCGGAATCACCTATGCATAGAAAACAAATTGCACGACATTAATTCATCGATTCAATCCATATAGAAATACATTAACATACCATAACATATACCTAGATTCAGAGACAAAAAAAACAGCAAACTCAGCTAGTAGTCATGCAGAAATAGTTCGAAAAAAGAGTACTCTTACCTTTCCCACCTTCAAACCATCCTCCACAAAACTGTACATTCACATGCCCAATAGATCTTGCACATGTTGGATCATCATGATGAATTGAACGAATAAGTAATTGCTGTAACAAGTGTGGTCTAATATTAGCAGGCTTGTCAACTGCACCCCATCCAACAACAGCCAACAAAGATCCATTTGATGGATATGTCAGAATATTTTCGGATGAATTGATTCGAGGCGGACGACAAGTTCGTTGAATAAATGGATTCATATCGAAAACAAGCGGTTCATCTAAATGAATGATAGCAATATCATTTTTGTACAAATGTTGTTGTCCAGCATATTCCGGATGTATAAACACTTGATCGACACGTCGAATCATTTGATTGCTTTCTGTAAGATTATGAATACCAGCTACAACGGTAATATTGTATGATGATACTGAAGATCGATTCATTCTATCAAAACAATGAGCAGCCGTAAGAATATAATATTCATTGAGAATTGTGCCACCACAACAATGAGCTTTAATGTTTCCATTGCCAAAGCAATCGGCTCGGATCGAAACAATCATTGACCAACTGTATGGAACAGCTTCATTGCCACCGATTATTCTCAACGATGGGAAAGCAACGTTTGTTTTGCCACAGCCACATGATTTATTTCGGTTATTACAATCGTAAACGTTTGGTGGACGATAGACAACTGTCGTTGTAGTTGTTGTGTAATTGTTTGGATTTATGATCCATTCGATCCAATCGTGAAAAGCAGCAAGCCTTGTATAAACACTTGGATAACCAAATGCTGCACACCCTCGTACTACATACGAAGCTATACCGACCTGTTCCCAATGATCACCTAACCATTTCATAATAGGACCACCCGAATCACCTAGAAGAGGAGTCAAACAAGTAAAACATTGAACTATCAACTCAAATAAAATATGATCATACCGTTGCATGGCCCTAAAGATAAAAAATGAACAAATAAATACAATGTTCGTTGCATAAGAAAATAAAAGAAAACTACTTACCTTTCGTGTCATCATACACACCAGCACAAAATTGTGAATCAACATCACCTATGTATTGTGCACATGTAGGATAAATATGATGAATTGCATACACTTTTAATTGTTGTAGTAGTTGAGGTTTTATATTAAATGGTCTATTAAGAAGACCCCAACCAGACACAGCCAACATGGATCCATTCGACGGATATTGTATAATATCTTCTTGATTATTGATTGGAGATGGACGGCAAGTTCGAGATATACGAGGATTCGTATCAATATCCAGTGGTTCAATCAAATGAAGTATGGCAATATCGTTTTTAAACCAAGTTTGTTCGCCTGTGTAACCAGAATGAATGAAAATTTGATCGACACGTCGAATAGTTTGATTGGTTTCTGTTAGATTATGAATTCCAGCAGCAATGGTGATGTTTTGTGATAATATTGACGATTGATTTATTTTATCAACACAATGTGCAGCCGTTAGAATATAATACTCGTTTAAAATAGTTCCACCACAACAATGAGTTTTGAAATTGCCATTGTTAAGACAATCATATTGAAGTGATACAATCATCGACCAACTGTATGGAATCGCTTGTTCACCACCAATAATTCTCTTAGATGTGAATTCAACATTGTTGAAACCGCATCCACACGATACATTATCCTTATTGCATCTATAGACATTGGACGGCAGATTCGCGTCTGCTGTTGAAGTTGTAAAGTTCATTTGATTGATAACTCTTGAAATCCAGCCATAGTAAGAAGCAGTTCTTGTGAAAACAACTTGGTTACGAGCTAATGAACACACATTCATGCCATAAGACACAATACCGACTTGTTCCCAACGATCACCAATCCAGCGAAGAATTGGACTACCAGAATCTCCTGTTTTTATGAAATGTAAAAATACAGGAAATAATCTAAATTTCTCTCTACTTACCTACACATGTACCTTAAGCACAAACAAGACACTAATGAATAGTAGATAATATTGGGGAAAATCACCAGATGAAACTACGTACCTTGACAGCCATCATTTCGGCCTGCACAGAATTGTGTCTCCACATGATTGATTGATTTAGCACACGTGGAATGATTATGATGAATCGATGACACACTTGCCTGTTGGATCACGTCACGTGTTGTATAATTTGAAACTGTACGAAAGCCCCATCCAATTACAACGAGAGAAATATTAGATGGTGGGTATGGCGCAGGATCATTTGTGAAATTAAGTAAAAATGGTAGACACGTTGGTGCAATCAATAGATTCGTTGTAAAATCAAGTGATTCAGCTAAGTGTAGTATAGCAATATCATGTCTTAGTCCGTTCTCAAACTTTGTCCAATTAGGATGAATAAAAATTTGATCAACTTTTCGAATTGTTTGACATTGTTGAGATTGACTATAAGAACCAGCAGCTATACTAATAGTTTCTATTGAAGGGCTAGACGCATTCACTCGTTCAACACAATGAGCAGCCGTCAGTATAAATGAATCACTTAAGATAGTGCCACTACAACAGTGAGTCGAAAAGTTGCCATTACCCAAACAATCATATCTTAATGATACGATCATTGGCCAACTATACGGAACTGCATCTTCACCGTTAGAAATATGAGCGTTCATCTCGACTTTCTTCAAGCCACAGCCACACGGTACTGATCTTTGGTTACACTCATAATAACAAGTGACCAATGATACCCAAGTAGTAGTTAGTAAAAGTATTATAATCAATCGATGATGCATGATGATCTTCGAAATGTTTATGAGAAAAACAAAAACAAACTCAACACATTTATACAGAACGAAATCAACTTTTTCTATTCAATATTTATTTTCTTCCATGCATACATCGAAAAAAAAAATATTGATCGAAAGACTTATGCCACTCAGTACAACATAATAAGAAACCATTTTAAGAAAAACATTGCGTCCTTAATATTTTAAAAGTGATCCTTACCGAATTTATTTGAAGTTATTTTTGGCAGGATATAAGACGAAATGTATGTGTACACTATGATTCAGACAACTTCAATATTTAATTAGTGTTCTTACTAAACCTGTTGCTATTGTAACTCAATACTATTTAAAGAAGATGTTTTTAAATGAGATAATTAAATATGTTAGCGAAGAAATAAAAAGATTCGCAAGAATAATGTATAAAATGCCTCAGATGACGGCACTACTGACGTCATCAGTTAAAACAGTCCGATAATCTTCTAGAGTATCAACATCTAAGACTTTGAGTTTGTTCCTTTTTGTTGTCTCACGAGTTCTGCATGTAAATTCGTCTGATTCAACACAATTGTTTCATCTCGTAGGATTTTATGAATTGTTTTTAGGGCTCACTAATTTGATTTGAAGTCATTAAGTATGTACAAAAGATGCAGGTTTTTCTTAGTAACACGACTTTCAAATATTCATTTGAATCTGATAATTCTACAATAGTAACAATTCGATGGAATATCTCGAGAAAATTCTTAACCCGTCATATTCGGATGAGAAAATGAGATTCGAAACAATTTTCATGGAATCGAACTAGCTGTATCTGGCTTACTTTTTTTCTTTTTCTGTTAGTTTTCGATTTTTCAATTAATATTAATATTAATATGCAAGACAAATATGAAATTGGAATCTTGCTTTTACTCTTCTCGAAATATAGGGTCATAGAGATTGATTTTAAACGATCCTTTTCATATGTTTCGATATGTTGAAACACAGTCAAAGATTGAATGGGTACAATGAATCATCATGAAATCTATTCACAGGTAGATCTTTTCAATCAAAACACAATCATGTTATAATTACATGCATGAGAAAATGAATTCACGTAATACGTTTATATCTAAACTCGAAGAGCCGATCGGCTTCATTACTAAAATTCAATAGATTTGCTGAAAGCGATTTCAAGAAAAGTTAGTATCAATATGATTATCTGAAGTTTGGAAAAACATGTCGCAGAGTGACAGTTCATTTTAATTGATAGAACAATTTCAATCTAATATTAGAATTATTAATATTCAATTGTGAGCATATCAATCACGTTTTCCGTCAAGCGAAATTGTCTGCCGGATTTTCACGTTCGTTTTAAAAATTCTCCCAAAATGCTCAATGCGATAAAACACACATAGTAACTTGAGATAGATAGAAATTCGTAGACTAACAAGTTTACTAAATGTCTTAATCTACTGTATTTTCTCGTCCATATCATCTAGAGAGAATTTATAAGAATGAAAAGGAGATGTACTATCTGATCCTTCCAATTGGATAATAATATTTGATTCGTTCAAAGAAATTGATGATACCAAAACGTTTCGATAAACCCAAAACTATTAAGAATCATTTGATTGACCTGGCAATCGATGTTCGTTTTATTTCTTTTTTGTTTTGAAAATTGAATGATGCATCATCTTTCGAATAGCAATGTCGAGCAAAACAATAGACAATTCGATTCGGGAATGTCGAAAATTCTTTCTGTTCTTCAGCTGTGGATTCTCATCTTTACCTTTGACCTCATTCAATGTAATATGATGGAATGAAATCGTCACAAAATCATGTTTAGCATCAGTATCATATGAATTCGAACGATTAAAATTGATAATTTTCTTTTTCATATAACTTTTATTATCAGTAAAAAAAACAAAATCGAAAAAGTACTTTAAGTTTAATCAAAGATTTTTTCAACCATCTGACATGATAGTTTATTCAACATGTATAAATTATTCTTTCTTGACTATCATTAAATAAAGAAATTTTTTACATAAAGATAGAGCCCAAATGAAGAGAAACTATGTTACACCGAGAAGAACAACAAAATAAGTAAGCGTATAGATGAGGCACATCGGCATAGAGTCATTTAAAGATCAACCAACGTCGAAAGTGAACGATTTTTAAGATCATCTGGTGATGCCAATAAAGCATTTGATGTTGTATTAGATGCATACAATAATGAATCATGTTGTTGAATTTTAATAACACCAACACCGCCGCCTAATCGACGATAATTCATTCCACCATGTAATTTCCAGCTATTCGACTCACTATCGTATAATTCAACACTTTTTAAATATGCTGCTCCCTAGTCAAAGAAAAAAAAATAGCAAAATTTTTAACTTTAATCTATTATTAAACCTATGAACTTACATCGAATCCCCCAATAGCCATTAGATGATTATTGACAACAGCTAAACCGACCTATTCATCAAAATGAATGAATTTCATCGCATTCCATTACTAAAATCTTACTCCACTTCGCCTGGAATTCATCGCAACAACTGGTGACCATTGGTTCAGTTTAGGATTATATCTCTCAGCCGTAGATAGTTCTGTTGCATCATCTCGACCACCCACAGCATCTAGTTGTATTAAAATCCAAATGAAAATCATTTGATTCAACAAAACAGAACCTGTTTGTTAGCACAGTATCTGTAGGATTATAAAGTGAAATATGATGCATCTACTATTGCTAATCATACGAGGGTTCTGCTTTCAGTTCATGATCGCCTTTACTTTAATCCTTCTGATATACAATAACGAAGTAACTGATTTATTCGAGAGAAACGATATGAATATATGTTATGTCTCTTATATGCAAAGGAAGAACTTCATCATCAGATGGAAGATACGCAAATGTGCAGACAAAAAGGATAACGAAAGGGATTCGAATCTCGACTTTTTTGAAAACATTGCTCTACCAAGTTGAGAAACTAAATATTCCTGAAATTCGCTTGACACTTGAGAAATATTTTAGATAGAAGAACATTTTCACAAACTATAAATATTAAAATGGTGATTCTATGTTACTTTGCATTTGAATGACACTGAAGAAAACAAAACAATGTTTTATTATTCTACAGAATTTCGAGTGATCATACAAAAACATGAACTTGATGATATTTTGTTTTCAGCTCGAACATAAACTATAATCTAGTCTCTCGTTCGTATCAACATTTATTTATCAAAATACGTACAAACATATCCATTATAAACAGCGCAGCCAAGATGTTTTCTCCGTGTAGTCATGGATGATACTGGTAACCATTTATTGGCCTTCGGCTCATATCTTTCCACTAAAGAGAGAACGGCTCAACATTTTTGAAATGAAATAAATAAATAATATTACCTGTACTAAGTGGCGATTGTCCATCTGATCCTCCGATAGCATAAAGATATCCATCGAGAACAGCCACCGCAACACCTAGTCTCTTTGTACCCATCGATGCGACACGAATCCATCTTTGAACTGATGGATCATATCTTTTGCCAAAGAAAGAGAAAAATATGCATGACCAAGCAAAGAAAATCTTGGCACAATTTACTTTTCAACAAGATTTAAACATGAAATTCCATCTTGACCACCGACAGCAAAAAGACAACCATCAAGTACGGCAACACCAACACTAGTTCGACATGAACTTGTTGGTGCTATATCAGTACTCCATTGATTTGTTTGAGGATCAAATCTTTAGAAAAAGAAACGTTGATTCAAAATGCCAAATAAATATTCATTCATCTAATTTAACCTTTCAACACTGTTCAAATAACTAACACCATCATGACCACCAACTGCATATAGAAGATTATTTAAAACTCCAACTCCAACACCACATCGCCGTTTTGACATGGGTGCAGCAGCTCGCCATTCATTTGTAGATGGATCAAACATTTCGACACTTGCTATGGCATCACCTGAACACCATCCACCAACTATGTAAACGAAACTATGCTAATCTTTACCAGAAAAAAAAGAACAGGAAATCGAATTAGCTAACCAGCAAAAAGAACTTCGCCTGCTTTAATCGGTTTTCTTGGTCGTGTACGTGGTCCTTGCATATTTAAACGTTCTTGTGGTAATAATAAATAATCTTTAGCTTCATCGATTAAATCTCGACATGTTTGATCAGATCGAATCAATGGATCTGAACTAACTATATTAACAAGAAATCGAGCGTTCATCAATGGAAATCGTACGTGTTCTAATATCTAAATAAAAGCATTGATTTCGATATTTCTGTATTCTCTTTTCTTAACTTTAGTCTCATTGAAAATAGTTACTTTAGGTAAATGTTGTTTTCTTTGTTGAAGATCACATGCTATCCATTGCATGACAGCATTGAAAACATCTTCTTCACTTGTCATATTCAATTCGTCACTTGATATAATATCAATCAATTGATTTATAGGTAAACATAAAAATTCTTCACTTTCTTTAACATCAGTAAAATGTTGTTGAGCATAACGATCAGCAATGCGTAGAAGTTCTCGACATGAATGTGTATCAGCAAATGCTCGAATTCCCAAACAATTTGATGGATCAAGTTGTTTTTGAAGAAATTCACAACATGTGATTTGAACTTCTTCGATCTAAAATTGGAATTTTATTCAATTATAAATCATAGATGAATCTACAACGGGTTGATCTTCAATGTAAGAAAGATTAATTTAATTTGTGATCGAGCAGCTATACGTGATATCTCATACTTATAATACTGTCGTAGTAATACGATAAGATCGGTTGATATTGGAACCATGAATCGTCATTCATTTAGTTTTGCACCTTCAGCACATAATTTATTTCAAAAAAATATCGTCGAAAAAAATATCGATCTGAAAGTATTGAATATCTCAACAAGAAACTATTTTTGCTTTAATTGAAGTTTTTGCAGAGATCATAAAAAGACTTCGAAAATTGGTCGATACGAAAATTAATCGAAACGAAAATTTGTCGAAAAACGTGTAATTATGTACTTAGTTTGCTTTAATCAAAAACAGAATATGGTATGCTTCAACAAAATTAAGAATAAATACTAACTGTATTGTGATACAATTATAGAATTACTCACAATCACAACAAACAATTGACAAGCAAAAAAATAAGACAGGAAAAAGGGATTTGATAAATTATGAGCGAGTCCTTCTAATTGTTGTATACGTGAAGGTAGTGGATGAATAATTAAATGGCGTAGTGGTGCACTATAATTAAAATATTTTTTGCTTGGTTCGACTTTTTCTCCACAACTTATGACTATCAGTTGCAAGTTTTACTGAAAGGATTATTTTCTTTTAATTAAACTCGATTGCGTTTTATGTCAACGAATTTTCGTATCGATTAATTTTCGTATCTACCAATTTACCACGATTAATTTTCGTTCGATCAATTTTCGCTCGAACAATTTTCGTAGACCCAAAAATTGTCTATGAACTAAGTTTTATAAAACAAATTCATTTATCCATTATTTTCTTTGATACCAATCTAAAGCAAAACAATGTCATCTGACGTCTGTATCTTTTAAATGACATAAAACTGAGAAGAATTTTTCTATTCTCAACAGATTCTGTCTGATGGCTGAGTTCTCATGTAAGCACAACGCATCAATGGCTGTGATGCTATCCTTACAAACAGAATTGAATTTTGAAGTAGTTAGACTAGACTGATATTTCACAGAGCCTCGTTCCGACATAAAAAATAACAGGACAAAAGAAAACGATGAAAGAATGAAATTTTTCACTTGAATGAAGTACAACGAATACTCCTATTTTACCAAGTACTTGTCTTTTCAAAAACGGAATCAACCAAAAATTCGAATACTATAGTCGTTCGAGTATGACAATGACAACAAATGATTGTAAAATACTGAATCTACGCAACCTCGAACTACGACCATCAACTGCGATCGTAGTTCAAAAATATTATCGATTACAATGAAAATTTCTAGTAAAATATAGATTCTCTGATTCAATTACTTCTTCAGACATAACTCGGGGCATTGCGGAACCAATCACTTACTATATAAAAAACAAAGAAAAACGCACTCAAATATTAATGAAAGAAAAGCTGGCGGATATCAGTCTAATGTTTGTTCAAGTCACATAACTGAAGAAGGACATTTTTCGGTGGTCTCCAAGTTTCATCGATCAATAGAAGAGATTTTGGGACGCTTTCTTTACTTGATATTATATAACATCAGATTATTAACAGATCTCTAGTTTTCGAAAAAACATTCAACAAAATGCATGAAAACGATGTTCCATTCTAAATGTATTGTTACAGTGACGATGCCGGTGATCATTGTCTAACATTTTTATTTTGAAGACACCTTACTGGGTATCGATTTCGTTAATTGTTAACTAATGTTCTGATCTAGAATCAAACTTTCCTAGAAGAAGAAAACCATTTTCCATTCAATGTCTTCGAATATTTTACAAAGTTATACTAAAATCTGCTTAACCGACCACTGAACTGCATCCAAACCTCTTGAATTCTGACGCTAAAATTAAGTTCATTGTTCTGTTATAGCATCTCATTGAATAATATGAAGGTAAAATCAATATTCTCCATGTGGCGTAAGTGATAAAAAAAAATGTGGCTAATTACTTGAAGAATACAAGCAGCTGGCAATAACATCTGAACGTTTTTTTCATCAACAATAATTCTTGAAGTATAACAGAAATCAATTAGTAATTCCATAGCAAATTCATCAATATCATGAATAATTATTTCTGTTTTTCGACTTTCAGCTAATTCGCCGGTAAACATTGCTTTGAAATAAGGACTGCAAGCTAAATAAAAAGAAATGAAAACGAACAAACATAATTTATACGATTGCATTTATCCATATGTTTTATTTTTCTACCAGAAAGTACAGCTCGATGTGCAGGAATTTGACTTTGTCCGATAAGTAAAATGACATCACATAATTCTTTTTGTTTTCTTAATAAATTTAAATTTTCTATTAAGAATTTTGCGTGTTTATCGGAGATTTTTATCAGTTTATTATTGCATGGTGAACAATCTTTAAGCATATCAATCGTTGTACTGCTTTGATTTTCATGTTGAATTGTACTGGAAAAATGAAAAAAAAAATGTTTTTTTCTGATTATACGTGAAGACTATGGTTAAGAAACAAACCAAGGTTTATTGGGTGCCAGAAGCGTTTGTGTTGTATCCATTTGCTCCATGAGATTGATTTTGTTTTGACAAACAAGAAGCAATCTATATTAATGACGACCAGGGACCAAACTGAGTGTTTATATGATAGTAGTGACTCACATATAAATTTGATCGCACGACGAATAGAGAGAGGATGGAGAAAATCATTTTTATTGGTTCATATTTTCTCCAATATTAACTTGATCGATTTAGCGTAGTATGACAAATATTGAGTACCGAAGTGATATTTGGCAACATACAAAAAACGTTTTTGTTATCATGAGATCGAAAATAATTCATTCTTTTCTTCTGCATGAATTATAATATAACAGATAAAGCAACACAATACTGTTTTTAACATTCTTTAGTGTATTATTTAAGTTTCTCTTTTTCTTGTTTGAAAACCCACATTTTTTATGCATCTACTTCAACTTTATGCACTTCTGAGTGAATTCATTAACAATTAGAAATAAGAAGAATGATAAATTTCGTTTTATTCATTTTTCCGAAAAATTCTAACAAACCTCTGATGGTAAAATTGAGTGATAGATATTGGTCAGGTCGTAAATCAAGTTTTTCAAGCAAGACGAAGTATTTGTTTTGTAAAATCAAAATCCTCTTAGCATAATTTGCGGACACAAGTAGTCAAACGCCAATCAATAGATGGTAGTTTATAGAAATCAAGAAATGAGAGAGAGAGAATTTCGACAGAAAATGTTTTTCAACAGCAACAAATCATTATGAGCAATCTCGTTTCAAAGAAAACTGAAACTGTTCGTTTGCATAAATGATATAATTTTTTCTATGGGTAACGATGAATTACTATGAAACATTTGAGTTTATTTTTCTTTTCTCTGGCTTATGTTGCCTAATGATCGATAGATTTAACGATTATAAAAATGAATGATACTTCCAAGAAATATGCTTCGATTGAAAGTGATGATACAAATTTTGTTAAATAATTTTATTCAATAATCGGATGATGAAGTACAGATGAAAAAATCCAAAATGCAAGATCTGAACATAGAATCAGTTACATTATAATCGCTTTTCATATCAAACCACTGATGTAGATATCTTTCCTTTATTTAGACTTATACACTGTTTAGCATTGTCAACTCATTGTAGGAAAGATTTATATTGAAAAGAGAAAACGAAAGTCCATCGTAGTGTTAATTCTAGATTCTTCTGACAAGCTTTCTAAATTCTTTCTTCCAAATTTTTAAAATCTGAAACATAGTCTAATGTTACAGTTTTCTAATATTAATTTTCAGTAGTGGACTAAGTTAGTCGTTTACGAATTATTAACATTTTCCCTCACATTTCGGAAGAAACTCATCTTTCAAGCCTAATAAAATTCCTGTACCTTTTCAAAAGCTTAGCGAATGATCTAGAAGAAATTGTTCAGAAAAAAATCTAATAATGCAGATTTCATACAGTTTTATTTTCTCTTCGTCACGGTCAATATCAAGTGATTATCACGAATACATAATATTTAAGTCAACATGAAAAACAATTGAATGATGAAACATATTTTATAAATTAAAACATTTACTCACCCAACCCGCGTCCTGCCCTTAGATTTGTCACTGATTCTTATTAACTTCTATCAACTGAGAATGAGAATATGAATGTCAGAATTTTTAAATTGCACATTGTTCATCTTTCACGTAAAATAAGATATTATTGGTTTTACTCAAACGTACTACAATTTTAATAGATGAATTTTCTCTTTTCCCCTCCTATCCTAAACTTCCAGAAGGTGAAAATCTCACGTTTTTTTCTTTATTAGGTTCTTATAGTAGATAACAGTATGTTCTAGTTTGAGATAGAAGAATCGTGGATGGCACATCGGCACAGTTTCGATCATCATCAATTACCACATATCTTAAACTCTCAATTGTACGAGTATTAAATTTCTAGCGTCAATTTTCTTATGCGAAAAAAATGCGCCTAGATAATAAGTGAAAAAATTTATAATTATTTTTTATTTTCTTTAAATGACATGTTCATATCAGAATCATCTCGTACAACAGATAACACTCGTATCTTACAAATAATATACATAAATATTTTTGTTTTTTGCTTTTTTCTTATGGCGTATGCCATTTGGTTTGAACTTTCTAGTTTTTCAATAAAATCGATTAATAACGAAAATCATCATCGTAAACAAACACCATTCTCTATCTTGAATATGTCAAATACCAGAAGGAATTCATCGATTAAAACTTATTTTCGAAATCGCTATTGTATAAAATATACTGCTAATCAATATCCATTTCAATTCGATGAGCAATTAAGTGACATTGACATTAGAGGTAGATTACGTATCGCTGTGTCGATAGATGCACTCGATTCTTTAACTAATCGATTATACAAAGAAATTAAATATACAAGCTTTGCTCTATATTATCATATTGTAAGTTAATTCGATCGAGATATATTGAATTTAGAAATATTTTATAGTAGATTTGTGCAACAACTTATATTCTTTTTTGTATGGTCATTATTTTATGTCCATGGTAGATCAATGTTTATTGATTGATTCAAAATTGATGTTTTTCTATTTGAGGATTCGAAAACTTATCGTTCGATTAAATAATTTCATACATTAACAATATAAAACATTGGATCTATGGAAAAATATTTCAAGATTAGAAATGTTATCTTTATTATCGTGCAAATGATACAAGATTTCAAATAAGATTCAATTAGATCCAGCTTGAATATCGATACAATTGTCAACAAAAGACAAGTTGGTCAATATTGATGTTTCTTTTCTGGCAAACATACACCTTGTAACAAGTATATTGACAGGTAACGATAAGGGCAGACTGATATCGCTGTTGAAAGGGAAAAAACAATAACTTTTTTTCTTTGCAGCATTCGTATTCGCTTTATGCGATGTGAAATTGATTAGATTTTTTACTTCGAGTGCACAATAGATTGTTTGGCGTATTCAAATAACGACGAATAAGAATGCATGTGACTTGCATTATTATTTTTATCTTTACCGTTGTTAATGTGAGAAAAAGCAAAATCTGACCATTGATAAATCATCTGAATGTCATACCCCGTGTCACAGATTAACTTGATGAGGTAGATAAAAAGGCCAGTTTTCAAATACTAGATCATATTCAGTAGAGAAAGCCGATTTTGTCAAAATGACATTTGGTATTCATAATATCATCAGAATTCATCGTCTTCATACGGGAAAAATAAACTATTCAACTCCTGTAATATTTAAAACTTATTCGCAATGGTCTTATTGGCAGAAAAAAGCGTTTGATTATCTTTTTTGGTGTCATTTGGGTCATGCACTTGATTTTACTGTTGCATTGATATGTTGGCTTTTTATATTTCCAATAACATTTCACGAAGCTAATGAATGGCATATCAATTGGGTATCAAAAGTTTTTCTCTTCAACATAGCTTGTGAATTCACTGTCTATCCATTTTGGCATTGGATGACATATGCACGTTCAAGCCCATATCCTCGAGGACCATTGCATGAGAAAAAATTCAATTCAATTAATCAATATGAAGAAAAAAATCAACATAATTTATTGAGAGAAATCACATTTACAACACTTGGTTGGCTGCAATCAGCTCTTGTGCAATGCGTGTTCATGTGGTTATGGGCAAGTGGTCGATTGCCGTATTATGATGATTTTTGGTCTCGACCATTCTTTTCAATCTTCATTCTTTTGAGTGTTACTTTTTGGAGAGAATTTCATTTTTATTGGGTAATGTTTCGTGATGAGCTTTCAATCGTTCATATGTTGATTTCATGTAGATTCATCGTTTTATGCATCCATGGTGGTCTGTTCACAATGGATTACATCAAGGTGATATCGGCGCTTTTCTTTATAGACATTTTCATAGTCTTCATCATCAAAGTCGTAATCCTGGTCCATGGTCTGGCTTATCTATGCATCCTGTTGAGCATTTCGTTTATTATACATGTGCTTATTTTCCTTTGATTTTCTCATGTCATCCACTTCATTTTCTCTATGCAAAATTCCATGCTGACATTGCACCAATCGGTGGTCATGATGGTTACGATGATCCGGCTGGTGGTGCTGATTTCCATTATTTGCATCATGCCTTCTTCGAATGTAATTATGGTGTTCCATTAATTGATTTTGACCGTCTATTCGGTACTTACAGAGAATTCGTCAAGAAACCATCCATGAACAATAAGCAATCCAATTAAATATTGTACATTTTTAGCGATATGTGCAAACCGAACATTTTTTAGAATAGATTTATCCCCGTCTGCTCCGGATGCAAAAGAATAACTGACCAGTCTCTGTTCTTTTAGTGATACGCATACTTTGGAATGCTCTTGATCAACATGCAAAAGCGAACTGCATTTGAAAGTTACAGATCATCTAAAAGGATGACTTTTGAACAAGTTCTCCTCTATACAAAAAATGTTTAATATACTGTTATTTATATCTTATTTTACAGCAAGATTATCCCAGAATTAAATATTTAGATAGCTGAGCTTTAGCTTACGTGTTAGCTGACCTTTTAGTTTCAACAGCAATCCAACAAGTCAAAATAGAAGTGTTTCGACGATTTTTGTGTCTGGCTTCGGGCCTTTCAAAAATATCGAATTCATAGTTGCTTTTGTTTTCTCTTGTCACAAAACCGAATTTTCAACATCGCAAGCACTTTTATGCACCCTATTTTTCTAATTTGGTAGGAGATTTCTGTGATGAATATTGACAGCCTTCATGACACCGATGTTAACTCTTCAGAAGACGAATGATTCATGATGGAAATAAAAACGAAGCTTGTGTATTTCAATGCTTATAATAATCATGACTGTTCAACTATTTCATCTATAGACTTGAATATATACTACACCAAAATTACGTTGGATTTAGAGCGATATCTATCGTCCGTTTTCAAATAAGTGCATAGACCGAACCAATCCATCGTCTACTGGAAATATTGATGTACAGATTTTTTGATAATACTATTTTTTCTAGTCGATTTATCGAAATGTTTTCTTTCGGTGTTCGTCGGTTGATTCCGATTTTATACTCTCGTGTTTCTAATTCTCTGTTAGTATCTTTCACTCGTACCTCGTCTCCTCTAGTTCGTACTCTATCCTTATCTCCAATTCATCATAATTTTCCAAATATGCAACAAATGATGGATGAGATTTCAAAAAATCCAAAAGCAATGGCATTTTTACAAGCTATCAAAAAAGATCCGAAAATTATGCATGCCGTACAAGATTTAATGATGACAATGGCTAAAAAAGGGTATATCGACTTAAGTAATCCAACGAAACAGCCAAGTTAGTCAAAATGCATACATCAATATTGTATCATTGAAACATCATCATCTATTTATTTTTCTATTCAAGATTTGGCTATGCTTGCAGATAGCGAAATTCGTAATAAATTGCTAGAAGTCGTTAAACTGTTGGCTGCTGCTGGTGTCTTCAATGCTAAAGATAGTGCCAATCCTATGAGTGCTCTCTCCAACGTCATGGGTCTTTTGATGCCTCCATCAGGAAAAGATAAGAAAAGTGAAATTCAACAGAACTCGTTACCAAAATATGATTTTACATATGATGCAACGAAAAAAGATAAAAATATACAAACTAATGATTCTACAACACAAGGGTGGTCTGATAAACTTAAAAAGATGTTCAAATAAATTTTTCATTTCATCATTTGAAATAAATCCCGTCGTGTTTGTAAAGATACTAACCTTAAGAATGAATTGTACCGAAGCAAGAACTGAATAATTTCATTTTTCATTGTAAGCAAGTGTCAGTATTTAAGATTCTCCATTGGTTAATATCCGAATATTTCTTAGTCTTTCGTGGAGCCAAGTGATTGTCAAGAAAGTTTTTCACATAACATGTTCATTAATATATTATTCAATACAGTGTCTGGATGAAAATTATCGCTTGCACTCAGACATGGTCAATTCGTATTTTGATTTGATGAAAAAATTTCAAATAAAGAAAGATAAAGGTTTAACTAATTATCGTGAGCTTTTTTTGGAAATGTCGTTTTTCTGAGTTTTTGTCTACCTTCCACGATAATAACGAACAAGCTACTCTACTTAAATAAATCAAAAGCCCGATGGATATATTTAAAACGTCACAACTATCCAGAATTACCTTTGTTAATATAATTGTTAGCAACGTGTTTCAATGCACTGACAGTCGTAATTCTACTGTTAAAACAGCAGCAGCAACATCCACAGAGATAAACGAACAAGAGGATGTACCTACTGATTTCTGTATTGTAAACAAGTAATTGCGATGCAAGGCTATGAAAAATACTTCTCTTCTGATTAATTTTTAATGTATTCTCTTTTAAAATCATAATGGATGTCGGTTAATTCATTTAATCAGCAAACAAAGTACACATGAAGAATGGATATTTCCATAGATATTCTTCTCACACTATCAATGTGACGTGATTTATTAATTTTACGATGGACTGATATCATGAATGTAGTGCATAGTTTCAAGTGAGCTATATGTAATTGGAAATAAGTTTGAACCGGTGACTGATTGTTGGAAAATACGCCTTTTGTACATAATGTCAACCATGGTCGACGTGATGATCTCATACATCCACTTGTAAATGAAATGATGAATCGAGGTAAAGACAATACTATAAACATACACGGTGCAATGAAAAGATTCCCATGCTTATTGAACTGACGTTGAGAATGTTGTTTAAATGATTGATCCGGTTGAACACTAGTACGATTGAAAGATATAACATATATTGAAAACGGAGTTAAAAAATGAAAAAGTGTAATACATGAATTGTAAGTTCTAAGAGATCGGGAATATTGAACTAAAAGTCAGATTCGATGTTCGTCTATATTTGTATCATCGATCAATTGACGATGAATATAATCATGAATGTGAGTAAGTATTATGAAAATGAATACACAAACAATGATCCGTTTTGATAAATGTTTAAGTTTTCGTTGACGAAAATGAACACTTTTTATAACGCTTATCATCCGTTCACTAGATACACGCGCAGGTAACCATGCATTTGATGATAAAAGAATCTTAAGAGTAATATAAATCGAAACAATTCAAATAAACAATTGATCGATTAGTTATTAAAGACATTTGTGACTAACATACGTATTGTTAATATTGAAGTTATCGACGAGACAAACAGATAATAACCCGTGCCAACTTGTCTTGTATTCTTTCTGTAAAATGTAGGAATAGATAATAATCCATTGATGAAATCTAATATGTGTAAAATCGTACCTATAATAATACTTATTTTTGTAATGAATGGTGGTCGATCGACTGAAGCATTTAGCTTAATATCATATCCAAGAATTGAATCAAGTGAGAAGATGAAACCTTTAGTTGAAAATTGATATCTGCTTTCATATTAACAATCGAGACATATACAAGGGGATTTCGTTGGACATGTTTGATCATTCTGAAAACATCGACCACCATTTTACCAATGTCTAACACCTTGATAATCATGATTCATAAGCATGATTAAATAAAAAACAATTCGGAAATCGATTCGTATCACATGCACATGAGTTGTCCGTCTTAAATATTCACATTCAGAAAAGGTATTATTAACAAGATCATTGATGGATAGACAACGTTGTTTTGATTGTATTTTTATGTTAAAATATTCCGGGATCCTTTGTTACAACCCATGAAAAATCGATAACATGTTCCACTAATTTTAATAAAACTCCTGTTCTTTTGATCTCATTGAAAAAAGAACTAATTGCATCATTGAATGACAAAGATGATGAATCATAGACGGATCTATATTGACACTTAGTACCAAACCAAGGCGATGAACAATTGTAAAACTCATCTGCACTATTGGTATTCATCTCAAATTTTTCTGCAATATCAATAGGTGCAAACCATTCGAGTAATTTCTCTTGCATGTCTGAGACATGTTGTTCATCTTCATTTTGATCAGGTCATCTACAATAAGGAATTATAATGAGAATTCTAAATGTAAAGTCTAGCCCAGTCTGTTTGCCACGATCGATTAAATAAGCATGTAAACAATCAAAAGTTGAATAAGACGCGTTAATAATTAGTGTACATAACATGAGAAGTAATAATATAAGTATCACCATCTCTAGCTAAAACTTTTGTATGACTGAATTTACTTCTCTAAAAACATTTTTGTTCCCATCTTTCGCGCATAGAACAAATATTTTATCAACATGTATAGACAATAAAAACAAAATTACGCTCTTCCCTGATTATTCTCTCACAAATAATTTTTATCAATAGATGTGAGTCGCAATCTACTGCAATTAAAAAAATGCATTTTTCGCGACTCGTGTACTTTTATAATATATGAGCATTGATTGTGTGATGTTGCTTTGTATTCAAATAAAAATAATTTTTTTTTCTACTTTCATCCTTATGCAGCTATTTTCTTTTCAAAAAAAAAGAATTGCTTCCATTTGTGAAATTACATTTACATGCATAATTTTTTGCTGCAACATGGTTGAATGATATTGCCACAGCTGAAAAGCTATGGTCAAAAACGACCGATATGAAAGATTCGAAAAAAAATCAACTGTTACAG
Organism: Rotaria macrura; assembly: GCA_900239685.1. Classification (NCBI taxonomy): domain Eukaryota; kingdom Metazoa; phylum Rotifera; class Eurotatoria; order Philodinida; family Philodinidae; genus Rotaria; species Rotaria macrura. The sequence continues at coordinate 8,691 of OENT01000504.1, read as the reverse complement.
CTGTTCATTATTTTATTATCAAACAAGATGATAAAAATTCAAAGTCGGGTCATGTTTAGCTTGAATGTGAGAGGATGACGCGGGCGACTGACACAAAAAAATTACATTTGATTCCAGGATTGCCATGATTTCCGACGTTTACTTTTCAAGGATGATCTTCGATTGGGAGAATAGAACAATATACATCAACTTTTGATGCAGATTTCCTTCTATATCCACGCCGAGAGGCGATTTGTTTTTGGTGCTACAACAGTTTCCAGTTGATTACAATCGATATTAACGACTTAGGGGTGAAAAGCGAACGAGGTATTATTTAGTGGCATCACCATGGTGGGGTCAGATGAGGCTGAGCCCCATCACCGGTTTTGAGTAGTGTTATCAGTAAGCTGATATCAGGTGTTGCTCAGCGTCACCACCAGGCGTCTGAGCCCAATCATCCACAATTTTCTGGTGACGCCACAAGTATTATTTCCTCAATATCTTCTTGTTGGACTCCTGGAGTAAGCGATGGGAATTAAAAATACGATTTGAATTATTGACCATCGATGATAGATATAACGTCATTGTTCTTGTTACAATGATAATAGTTGAATAAGGATGAAAATTACGCTTGTCGTCCCTATCTGAACAGCACACACGATATCAGATGAGTAGAACGGTCTAGTTCAACTATTTGTGTTCAGTAACAAGAACAAAAATCGTATCATCGTTTTTTTTTGACTAATAATATTAATTTCTTCAGTTTAGGTAAGAAACTATGACGGTAGTATCATTTCAGATCAATATTCACTATCCGATGAAATCTAAGGAGCGATAGAAATATGCATAGCAGATCAAATGTTGACGATGGATGGCAATTTTTGTATTGATATATTTCTTCGAGTGCAGCTTCATTGTTAAACATATACAAGATCAATTTTCTCAAATCGATTCTGTTATTTGATTGACTTATGATCCCATTTAGCCAATTCTACAAATCTATGTATTGATCATCGACGAGATCATCTATGCTTCTAATAAATACTAATGGATATTTTCTTTTTCAAATAAAAAATCTTCTCATGCATGACATACCTCTAGCGGTTTCCCTTTTGCGTTCCGTTCCTGGGAACAGGGAATACCTAACATAAACTCATAAAACCGTCCGAAAAAAATATATGCCACTGTCGCTGTATGAACATAATGCTTAAGAAAGAATTTTGAGATGCATTCCCGTTCCTTGAGAACGAAACGCTTGGCAATGGGAATGCTGACACCCCTACATACCAGTATGAAGAAAAATTGCTTGACAATCTATATAATTCTAATGGATAGTTAGTTATTTGTTGTTTTATACATTGATCAATACATAGTTTGAAGTAGTAGTGAATATGTTATTATGAAAAAATTAAAAAAAATGAAATATGAAGTAAATTTCATTTTATGATCATGTCTTTTCCATATGATACGGTATAAGAGTTTTCAGGAAAGTCTTTTGATTTTCAACACAACAAAATTTCTCGAGAACCCAAACTGAATTTACGGAAATCGTGTTTGACTTTCTCCAAACCAAATGGTTTGCCGTAAATTTAAAAAACTGTTCCCGAAGATAATAGATTTCTGGAAACCCATAAATAAATCTATGGAAATGTAAAATAACGGTCCACATAGGCTATCGAATTTGAAAAAGGGAAAGATAATTAACAATAAGCCCATGAGTTTTCTATAAAGACAGTTGAAACTCATAAATCAGTAAGAACTACCAGCCGAAAAATAGGACTCACGGAAATAATCATCTTTTTCGGTTATGCGATACAACTTCATATATAAAATCAGCTTTCCGGAACATTCTGATTGATATAAAGCAGTTAAACCTAACTCGATTTCTGAGTTTTTATCCTCCAACCAACCTTTTCATGAATACTGTCAGCTCTCTCGAAACGTATCTGCTCAACTGGAGGTCAACTATACCAGCACATTAGAGAAAGAAAAACCACCTGATTTTTATAGCAACATATTCAAAATTAGACATTCTATTACATGAGTGAAAGCGAATCTTCGGACAAACTCACTCGGCATCGCCCTTTCCCCATGTCGAAAATAGCATATTCTTTCTCTACCATCAAATAGATGCGGCAAACCACTGAGTAATCCTCGGAAGAGCTCATAGCAGGGAATTGCAAACGGATTCGAAAGATGGACTCAAACGTTAACACATACATGCTACGAGTGGATTGTCACGTATGAACCCGTCTACACGTTTTCGCTAGAGCTTATCACTGTTCGAATACGGAATCAATTTCAGAAAACCAATTTTGAGCTGTGGTAATTGATTCTGTTTTTGTTTAGAAAATATTTAGAGGTAAGACGGAATCAATTTGTGGAAAAGAAATTTGGTTCCTGAAATCTACGCACTTTTCTTGGAATTTGACAATGAACATGATCTGAATAATCGGTCTTATAGGTATCAAGGACATTTGGTATCGCTCAATGACTTACAACATATTCCTTTCCAGGGCGGCTGGGATGAAGTGAGAAACACTGCATCGCTCTTCACGTGCGTTTTGCTCATCATGCCCATTATGCTACGCTGCCATTTAAGTCCAAAAAACGTCGTTTCCTAAGAAAAAATAGAACATGTCAAATCTTCGATTCATTTTTTAGCCATGTACAACACTGGTTAAAATGATAAGCACAAGCACTTATTTGATATTTTTGTTCGTTTTCCACCTTCTTTGTTCGTTTTTAGTTCCGCCTATCTATCTAACAGGTTATATGTGTATTCTAGTGTTGTCTATTCTAAATATTAAAATTTAGAATTTTCCTTCAACATACTTCGTTTCTAGAAAACGATCACGTGAAAAGTGATTTGTTTATCCCAGTCGAAAGTATAAGAACAAATAAATATTTGGATGAATTTTCACTCAGCTTGGCAGCAACACTCAAGAAACGGATCGTATTATATATTCAAGATGCATACAATGGTGACAGTATTGGCGTGTGTAGTGACTGCTAGTGTGAGTCTGAGTGTGAATACGGTGTGTGAATATTCTTCTTGACAACAATCACACTAACTCCACCACACCCACACCCTTATGCCCAGATTCACGGAACATAAAATCTACGAAGTATCAATAAATGAGAAAGTAGTTTCTAACAAACTTGATTATTCACTAATAGTCAAAAAGAACTTTTTGTGATTATCATTAAATTTTAAAGATAGTTTGTGGGAAATTTCCCCAATTGCCGATTGAGTAGAAAGACTTTCTCAGAAAATCGTAAAATTCCTATATTTGTTATTTTTCGAAATTACTCAATGTATGTTTGGCATATGTCCTCGCGTAGTGTAAATTCATAAGGTATTGTGGAATTTTGGAAATAACAGAAAATTCGAATAGGTTTCAAAATGCACTTCTTTACTTATACAGACTTATTATTTGATTTAAGCATATCGATTATAAAGAAAATTTAGAAATTTCTGCACCTTTTTGAAAATATCTATATTGTCACATATTATTTCCTTGACATCTTGTTACTATGAATCAATTATTCTGAAAATTTGGCAGACATCAGTTCCTCTCCTGCACTGATAATTAACGAAAGCTTCAGAAATCTTTTCCTTATGAGTCATTGATTACCGAAGTTTCTTAGAAATGACTTGCTCGTGTATCAGTAGTTTTGGCAGTGTTGCTCCTCAGAAATTAGAACATTTCTAACTTTCTACCACCAATTATATCAGTATTCATTCGAAAAAACTGATTCATACTTAAATTCTTGTTTTTATTTGCTGCATTTTACGCGGCTTTTACCTATCTGAAAATCTATAACGTCAACTTGAGATAAGTGACCAAAACAACTACAAAATATTGGTTGAAATAGCAACTCTTCATCGTTAAAGTTAATCGCTAGATGACAAACTTTCTATATACTTCTTGTATTCATAATTATTCAAGGACGCGGGTGTGTGCGGTTCGGCGTAGGTTTTCTAACTATTCCTCACACCCACACCCATTGTTTATTTATTTTTAATTTTTAAAAACATTTTTTATACAAATTTGAAAAATTTCTATAAAGATTTATTTCCTATTTTAATTTCTAGGTCTTAAATATTTTCATTTCTCGTTTTTTGTTGTTTTTCGATTTTTTCAAAATTCTTTATAATTCTAATTTTCATTTCTAAAATAGTTTTTAAGCAGTATGGATCACAGTACAATCGTAGTTATGCGTAGCTACGTTGCAATTTCGTTGTAGTTGCACATGGATCTGATAGAAAGAAAATCGACTAATGGAGACTGTCTAAGCACAAAAGATAGTATTTCTTACTCGTTCTGTCGCATTATTAATTTTCTTCTCAATGACAGTAGTGGCTATATGTGCTTATTCAACCAAATCATCATCGATTATTTTATGCATGGCTTAGAACATTAACTTGTATGTATTTTAAAATATGAGTGCTACTCAACTATTACGATCACAATCCGGCTCTTCATCACATGATGATATTGAATCCAAAACAAAAACGCGAACAATCGAAAAGTATGGAACGTTTTTTTTCCACAACTATGAACATTAATCAATTTTTACTTTATGAGTTAAATATCAATGCAATGTTTATATTTATAAAATAAATAATAAAGAAAGATTTTTTTCTGATAGATAAACAGACAGATAATTAATGTAAAAACAGCAACATGCGTTTATAAATAGTTTTTCTTATCACTAATATTGCTCTGAGATGTAATCTTATCAAGGGATCAAGTTGATACATGAAAAATGTGTATAAAATACATTTTCTGGTTATTTTGATATTATACGTGGCTTCATAACTTTCAGGGAGCTATTTCGTAACAGTCAACGATTGAATTCTTACAAAAAACCCTCGCTTTATCACTTTTTGTGTCTTTGTTTTATGAGCAGAAACATTTTATCTGTCGTAAATTTTTAAATATTAACGATTTATTTGTTTATCTTTATTCTATAAAGATAAAGCTTTCATTTATATTTACCTTTTATTATAAAAAGAAAAACATAATAAAAATAAAGTAATAACCAGGCTAGTAGGTGAAACAGAAGGCTCTTCTGCTTTCTAGGATAGCGAATTTGTTTCGAAATTTCCTTGGTAAACGCTTGCACGACGATTATCAAACGATTTTTGATGATAACGATAGCAACAATGAAACACCACTTTGGTTTCTGCAACTAGTAAGAATAATGATAAGACGACAGCATCCCATCAATTTGAATCTCTCTTCTGTAATTTAGTTCCGTTTCGCTGATTCGACCGATCATCTCATGTTGATCTTTGGCCTTTGGAGCTGTCTTAAATATAGTTTTACTTATACCATATATCTTGTTCTTTTTGGTCAACTAACAGGCAGTTTTGTGTCGCTGGTATTACAAGAATCATATTATAGTGAGAAGAATAACTCATCTGGGCTATTAAATTATAACACATGCTCACTCGGCATCGAATCGAATTTATCGAACTACCACTATGATGACCATGAACATCAGTAAGTTTCAGAAAACGAATAACGAGAAATACGTATATTGAATTTAGCTACATAGCGACAAATCTTTTGTTTAATGCAAATGTCTAATGAACACTATCATCCCATACGATTCATCAACTTTCGACGTAACCTAAAGCGTTATGAAGTTCAATTGTAGAACATTCAAGGATGTATTATCGCTCTAGTTAGTTAGCGCTTCAAATTTCATATCATTCGACCACGGAGCTTTTATGAGCATGCTGGCGTCTATTACTAAGACGCATCTCATAAGTGACGGTGTCTTATTCATAACCCTTACGTTTTATGGAACTCACATATGTTTTTGAAGAAAATAGTGAGTGAAAGTTTAATAGCGAAGTCTTTGATGCTCCTCACTCCCCTCCAACATAAACACAGCCCCCACTTAAGATAGTTATCCTTACAGCAGACTTGTAAGAGGTAAAGAGAAACGGTCGGTCTGGTTCAGTCCCATCTTGGATTCTTGACTAGCCAGTAAAAACAACTTATTTAACAAATGACAGGTCTGCACGGTTTTTCGATCTTTATAATCTTCTTTTTGGAAAATATTCATAAAAAAATGTTTAGTTTTGGAGATCAAAGTAGTTTGATGACATCAATGGTTATTACCACCCAGAAATATCAGTTATAGGATTTATTTTGAGATTAGAGGGCTGCAGGTTACAAGATTCGGGCTAGAGACCTGCAGCCCTACCCTACCCTATACCCTACCCTAGGATAGGGTAGGGCTAGGGTACGACTCTCGTAGGGTAGGGTAGGGCTGGGGTATCGTTTTGAAAACTGTAGGGTATTGCAGGGTAAAATTTTCATTATTTTTATCTGGCCTGTTTACACGTCCGACGTCGGATAACCTGCAGTATTGAACAATATCTTCTATTCATGGGGCAATAATGAGGAAATACCTATTAAATAATTACTTTGTGTCAGTCAATAATACACGACAACAGTTGTTTATGGCTTTTTTTGTTCTTTGTCGATATTGTTTTCAATATTCGTGGTTCATGCAGTACTACTTTTCTCCTTTTCATATTGTTTGTGATATTCTTTGTATAATATTATACAGATTTCTGAAATTTAACTACATAATTTCATAAATAAATACCCTAGTCAAGAATCACTTAACAAATCCCAGGAAATGCTCGAAAAAAATATTCAATCCCCAGTGAGTCTCTGTAGACTCGTAGAAATTGCTAGGGAGTCCCCGAATTTCTGATCATACGCAAAAAGAAAAAATCCTTGGAGACTCATGATAGGATTCCCCGAGGATTTATGAGGGAGTGCAGGTATAAATTCCCCGTTTTCTTTCGCACTACTGAGAATGTGAATGAAAATCAAGTTTTGAAAGGAAATAATCATTTACTTTTAAAATCAATTTTTTGTAAGTGATAAAAATCATTGGAACCTTCTACCTGAGCTCTATCACCGATTACTCATCTCATGGACATAAGTTAATATTAGACCAGCAGAACTTATCCGCGCCTGCTGAAAGGATTAAGTAGAAAGTCCTTTTAAAAACATGGTAAATTTTTCCATAAAAACGAATTTTGGCTCAAAATAAATGTACAAAAAAATCATGGTCGTAACGCAAATTAGTGGATTTTAGGGCAGATTTTATGGTATTTCTTTAGAAATCTCTAAACTCATTTTGTAATGCCTGCCAGATTTTCTAACAATTTAGAGATTTTTCGGAGGAAGTCGAGTAGCAAGATAATGAAATTGGTACATATTATAGGGCACTGCCATATGTGAGACACTCACAAGTCACTTAAGCAATTACCCCCTTTATACACCCTGCAACCCCGCTTATAAATCCCCAAGGACTCCCTAACGTGATTCCTGGTTTTTTATTAGGGGCTCCCTGAGAATTCAGTAAGGAATTCTCGATTAAGGTACACTGAAGTCATGCACGGTATACGATTTTTGTAATTTTTAAATTTAGTAGGGTAGGGCTAGGGTACGACTTTCGTAGGGTAGGGTAGGGTAACGAAATTCATACCCTTGCAGTACTCTAATTCGGGCAACCTGGACCTGCCCTGTAATTTTTTATATGTGAGAAAAATTCGAACTTTCACATGATTGTATTATGCAGTTTCATTCAGTTTGTTTCAATTACAAAACAAAAAGCACGAAATCATTCATTTCGAAAACTTCTTATCATTAAAATATCATTAACAATATCGGGATTTCAAAATTGTCTTCTTTTCTCAAATATCCGACCTGATGAGCTAAAAACACGCTCTGGTATAGCCGAACGTGCAGGAATTTTGAATATGAATTATTCACAATGTTCGTCTTAAGAATATATACTAGAGCATGTTATTGATAGTGCAGCATGTCTTTATTCTTTCTGACGATAAAGTAATCATAATAATGGAAAAAAGAATAAAAATAATAAAGCTGAAAATCAGAAAAGTAATATATGTACAATAGAATTAATTGTAGATGTTCATAAACATAAAAAACATACTACTAAAGCACATATCTATTATTTCTATTGAATGCATTTGCGACCAAGCTAACTTGACTTTTTATTCACTATCAGTTTTAGCCTTTGCTTATCAAATAATTCTGGAAAGAGGTCTACTACATCTATTACATAATATTAGTAGTAGGTTACGCTATACTGGTACCCTGAAACCTACCCTGTCCTGACATGGCAGGGCAGGTTATCAACAACATACAGGGTTCTATTTGAGATAAGATTCATCAAAAAATTTCCCGAATGTATTGCATGAGATCACTTCTATATCAGAATATATTATCAACATAAAGTAAAATCACTATTTCCCATTGTAATGCGTGCCATAGTTGGTGCCATTTTGTATTATTTATATAATATCTTTTACAGAGACCAAACGAATAGCAAAGCGAAACTATTGAGGGATGGAGAGTATATCTACAACAGATTCTTAATCATTATGTTTAATGAATATTCCACTAATCTGGAAAACTGGTAAAGAATTTTTAGTCCCATACAATTTTATATCCATCAATAGTTGCAAAATAAAGAAAGACTGAGGAAAAAGATAGCGAACAACAAACCACCAACGCCATTCTCATAGAACTTAACTTGTTAAATACGATGGAACTACTTTGACTGTACGCGTAACTGATGGTGGTCAAGGCACTAGTTCAATTCGTCGACGAACAATTCGTCGCGATCAATTCGTCGCGAACAATT
>OENT01000503.1:3433-106064 GCA_900239685.1 Rotaria macrura | reverse complement strand
AAATATGTCGACGAAATGGGAAAAATAACTTGTCGATGAAACGGGATTAATTAAGGTCGTGTCGACGAAATGGGAGGATACCATATATTTGTGAGAAATAATAAACCATGTGAGACATCTCTATACTTTAGCCTATATTTGCTATAAGCTAATAGCAAGGGGGAAACAGATGATTTCTGATTTCTTGACTTTTTTTTATATAAAATTGATTCAAAATAAAAAATATTATCTGTTTCCCCTTGGCTAACGTACAAAGTACTGATAAGCTCATAGCAGCTTACTGTTTTTTCGTAAATTTCAAGGTCCCAGTGTAAATTATTATGACAAGGAATGGTTTATTCTTTTATTCAAGGTAAACACATTTATTCTTTCTGCTCGCTAGTAAAACGGAAAAAGAATTGATTGATTTAACTTGAGAAGCTGATCACACTGTCTGATGATCTTATGTAACGTTCACTTCGGATGTAAATCAGCTACTACATACATCGGCATTTACTATGTTAATATGTATTCTAATCAAATATCAGAATAAAGCATCAACACTTGAATCATTGTCTATAGATAAGCACTGATAGTATATAAAGTTTTGAGATGCCGCTATATATAATGAAATCTGCTGTGGGTCTTCTCTTCGATGAAAATCATAAGTACAGTGAAACAGTTAAGTTATTAATCAGCATGAATATTGTTTTAATTTTATGATAATATGCAATTCATTTGTAGATATTGCTCTGTCGAATCATAATCTTTTTCTTTCATTGATATTGCCTAACAGATCGATAATGCGATAAGCATACCAATATTTTAATACTTCTAATTCAAAAAACAACGTATCTATGTATGTATAATACGAAAAAGAGATCTTTTTTTATTGTTAATTACTATGCCAAATTATGTGTCGACATTAAACTCTTGCAATCATTCTACGAATACATCCATTTCGAAATAGAAAAATTTTTTTCTGTGTAAGAAAGTAATTTAAAATCTTGATTAATACGATTTTAAGTATTATATATCGAGCTGAGTCAGAATAGAACGAAAAGAGAAGAAATGTGATGTGCTTAAATTCTTAGTTGAGACAACAATCAATATGAATCGTTGAAATTGATCAATAGAAAGAATGATGCAATGGGCAGCTTATTGATCTAGCAAATCGATTTGTACAGCAAGTAAATATGAAAGTTGAATCAACGCCCCCAATGAAAATTAAAATAATTAATCTTTGTCAATTCTTATAACTTCTATTGTCTGTTGATTGCATTGTTTCGAAAAAAAAAGAAGCAATTATATTTGACTGTATAAATGAGTATTTTCTAAAATTGGGATGTTGAAAAAATGAAATCGATGAAAAGAAGAACGATCTTGGCTTTAAAAAAAAGTTTTTTTTCCAAGATTGTATATTTGTCATGTTTTAGAAGTTTTATTTGTTAAATGATTCATTTTTACTATTTGTAAAATGAATCATAACTATTTGCAACGTGTTCGAAGTTTGTGAATTCCGCACATTGATTCTTAGCGAGGTTCAATGCTGACAATTTCTCTATATGCCGTCATTGAATTATTAGTTTGATAACACAAATGTTTCTATGTATTCGCTCCCGCAAGCTAGCTACTATTTTCTTTTAATATGAAATCTATTGTTATCTATGTCATTTTTCTTTCTTTATTGTGAATAACAAGACCATAACAATTGAATCTGACAGAGTCAATTTTTTTGACCAAAAACAAAAACATTAAAATAATTTCCACCAAGTAAACAAAAAATTATAAATTCGCCTAGGCAATGATGGAAAATCGTTATCCCAACAATTAACTTTTGGATTATAAAATTCACTGATTTTTATCAATTTTGTCGTAGCTGTGTTCCAATTAAAATTCGGTAAACGCATTTTACCTATTTTAAATATATCATGAATACTTTGGAGTAAATATATTCTTTGTTCATTATTGCCTTTCATAGCATATAATCGTTGATAGTGACCAAGTAAACAAAGTGTTGAATACATATCGTATCTAGCTGTTGGTGAATACTCTCCTGAAACATCATATATCTGTGTCCATCGAAGATATTTGACATATTCTGTATCATTCCTATTTAATCGATGAAGTTCCTTTGCGAGTTGTTCCACTGTTGCATAATTGTCGACATGAATATATGAATTTGGTATTGCTATACGTTCATATTGTTTTAGTTTAGCACCAAGCACTATTGGAATAGCTCGTCCGTTGAGACCTTGCATCCAATATTTTTCTGTTATATATGTATCACATTTCGAATTCTCAAATGACAAATAAAAACGATACTTTGAGACAGTTTGTTCTAAACAATTTCCCATTCCTTTGTGACATTTCGTTGGTATGATATGCGAATGAAATATTGATGAACATTTACCATAGATGTCGACATGAATACCTGGTTGTGAACGCAGTTTATGAACATATTCCTCACGACCCGAATGGCTATCACAATTCGATACAAACCAAGCTATATAGACAATATCACGTCTGAAATTCTGAGTAATAATTGGTGGTAAATATGGTTGTAAAGATTCAATTATGTTAGGTGCTAATGGTTCATTACAACCATAAGGACAAGCAAGAGAATGAGCATCTTGTCGCTCATTCATTTCTTTTTGCAATATTATTGTAAGTGCATTTAAATATGCTGACAAACCATTTGTAAATAAGTTCGACTTTGAAAGATATGTTGAATTAATTGTACGATTAAATTTTAGATTAAATTTGTTTTGAATAAGATTTATTATTTCAGGCTTAATACGATATCCCTATGCAGAGAAATAGATATGACAGTTAGTTTTCTATTACTTATAATATGAGCAGCAACCATCAAATTTATAATAGAAAACACTTACTTTATATTGAATATGATAATCAGATTCTGGTTTTAATGATGCTGTTAAATTAAACCAATCATCAAGATCCGTTATATTATTTATTTTAACTGTTCTATAAGAATTCCTTGGCGATTCTTCTACATGTATTAGCCATAGTTGTGATTGATATTTTTGTCTATAGGACAATTTTTCATTGAGTAATGTTGGAAAACGAACAAAATCGACGAGACTAACAATGACACTGTCGGCAAAGGAATATTCTTCAGGATCAAGTATATCACAAATTTGCTTTAAATTTTCATTATAAGCATTAGTACGTGAATCAATACGTGAACCATAGGACGTTGTATAATATGCAACAGAGACCTTCTTAACCGAATGACTTTGATTATATTGAACACGAATTCTGGGATTGTAAGAAAGATTTATTTTAAGTATTGTATTGAAATACAAGAAAAAAGATATTAAAATAATAATAAAAACGAATAATATTGTGTGTTGGTTGATACTTTTTTTATTTATAAACTTGATAGATAATGTCATATCGTCGATTAGAATAAAGTTTCTCCAGTAGAATGTCAATAATCGACTAGAATAATTAGAGTAGGAACATCAGGCAACAGATTTCGTTTTTTGTTCATGTATCAATTGTGATGTTTCTAAGTGAACATTGCCATTATACAATACTCTTTTCTGGTGCATAGTCGTATTTTTCTTGCACTGTGTAACAAACAGAACAAAAAAGAAAGGTAAACATAAATCGTTCGTTCTCTCGGTCTCGTTGATACATTTTATGCAACCTATTGCATTAGAGTCAGCAGGAAGAAGTTTTAGTGGTCGCTTGTTAATTTTTTTTCTTTCTTCCATTATATTTTCATCACATCGGGTGGAATCTTAGTTTGGATGAATGAGATAAAATCCTTTTCTTCAATTCCAATTTATTCAGTGATTTATTATCTAGAGTTTTTTTTTATGACTGCTTTCTTAAATACTTAGTTAATTTTGAAAATGTTAGTTGTTTTGCATTCATATGAAGATTACTCATGTTTGAACGGGTATTTTCAGGTGACAAGTTACGTATCAAAAAGAAGAAAGAAAAACGTCCCTTTATGTTAACACGTGGAAAGAAAAGAGAATTTGTCTTCTCGTATAAGCAGTTTCTTGGCCGACATCGCAATCGATTAAAAGGAGAAGTGTGACGAGTCGTGAAAGTTTCTTTAATACTTACATTGTTTCACTTTTTTGTATGCACTACTATTTATTTTATTTCTACTGTAATTCGTTATTGTTGAAGGTAAAGAAAACTTAAATAGATCATTTGTAATCGATGATTAAAAGATTTATTCTATGTCATACGTAAATGTAAGACTACCAATGTTTTAAAAAGATATCAAAAGAACTCTATCATCGAGTTGTAATTGGTCAGAATTCTTTCAAGAATAAGTCGTAAATAGTTGTTTCTGATAAAATTTATCTTCAAATAACTTTTTCATGTTCTTCTCATTGTAAAGTACTTCTCGTTTCAAATTGAATCCATTCTTTTTTATAGCGTTCAATTTGCTTGGTGTTTACGGTCAATGATTGAAATGAGAAAAGATCGAAGAGTAGACAGTAAAATAGAAAGAGTGGAATCGTGAACAATTTAATAATAGGAGCAAGAAAATGTTTAATATGAAGAATAACAGACATACAATATCACGAAAATTTCAAACATCTAAAATGTGTAGGGTATAAAGAACTATTTCATCATCTTACGGATGCGTGTATAATTTCTTAGTGGTGACACTTACTGTAAAGAATCAATTTCTAATCATTTTAACACATGTAAGATTTAGATTACCAATATCAAGTTTTCATATTCTAAATGCAAAGAATAAAAAAGAAAGAAGAAGTATGATAATAAATGCACTATCGTAATCAGATCTGGGTAGAATACTTGAAGTACTCGTACTCGAACGTCTCCATGAAATTAAAAATTGGGGAAAAGTAGTGTAAACTGCATCATTTTAATGAAACCCTTTGCAGGAAGAAATGATGTCGAAAATGAAAAAAATGTCATTTTCCATTTTGAAACGAATATTATCCTTCATCTGTTTAAAAGTCATATATGATTTCGGCATGTAAATTATGACATTATAAAATGATTTAGTTTTCACCAAAGCCATGTTCATCAAATGGTTGATGTTAAAGCACTGCTACTAGGAAGAACAGCAAGCAGCACCTGAGCTTTTCAGAAAGTTAAGTCTAAGTGCCATTCGGGGAGCGATGCGATGAGATTCGAAAATCCTTCTTCTACGGCGTCATATAGGCTAGTAACTGTAAACTATATCAATTTTCATGGGAAATCAACAGTGCTCGACATCCTGTATGTTCTTACATATTACTTTATTATACGAAAAGATATGTCCAATTACCGCATTTGGGATTCATTCGAATTAACCATTAAAAATATGTCTTTCTAATTAATTTCAAGCTCGATAACAATTTTTTATTAAAATTAGACAAATTTTTTTCAACAGTAAATATATGATTCCAGTCGCTGTCTGAATTTGACTAAAAAATGAAAGTAATCTAGAAATTTCAATTCCTCGAGAAAAAGAAAATTCCCGGAATGAAAAGGATGCAAAAAAACTTAAACTACTGCTACAATTAGCGTTTTGTCAAAGCATCAAGATTATGCGATGAGAATGATGTGGAAAAACTGAAACTAATAAAGTAAATTTGATTTTCCAGGTAAACGTAAGTTTATGCTGCGAAAATGATTGAAAACTATTGAAACCATCCTAATGATTCTGATTTTTGTAAAATAATCGAAGTCATCGAATCCTCCAGACAAAAAGTTTCAAAATAACTATGTAACTGAAACTAGTTTGATTTTTTTCCTAGGTGACTTCCTTGGTACTCGTACTCGAGCGATGTGTACTGGATAAAGCTTGTACTTACCAAACTCTAACAGTACTATTGACTAACGAAGTGCCACATGAAAAAACTGAACATGACCATAATCTGGCAAATTTTGACGTTTATAATTTGTGATTCGAAACGAAAGAGCATGGTGCAAAAACTGAAAATCGAACATATTAGTTCATAAAAACTTACTTTTGACAAAGTGATGAAATGTACAATAAAAGCATTCTCAGTTCTTTTTCAGATAGCACAAATTCGCTTTCGCAAAACTTCATGAGTCAGTATTTGACTAATTTGTTTACAGCGAATTATTATAATTTTATCGATTGATGTATCAGTTAATACAGCCAACGTAACTTAACTAAGCTGAATCAGTTACTTTTTCTCAAGCTTCAATCTATAGGTACACTAGTTTCACAAATAAACCAACCCGAATCGTTTTCCCCATTTTTTTTGTCTGTTTTATTACGAGTTGTATTCTCTACCAATGCTAATGAACGCAGAGGTATATTTGTGAATTTAGATCGCGCAAAAAGTCAGGCATAAAATAAATAGAAAAAGGTAAAAATGAAAGTAACAGCCGACCTTGATCTAAGCTATGCACGACACCCTGTGCTACCGTTCTAAGAATAGTACGTTTTTTTTGTTATTCTATATTTTTGAAGCACTTGCCAACACTGAGTTTCATTACGACTAAGAATGCAATCTCAATTTTTTATTTTCGCATTAAAAACTGACTGCATGACACAGGCTAAACGAAATTTTCGAAATTTATGTCTATTCGCATGTTAGTGTCTACTTGTAAAATGTCGTTTCACTCAAGATTTATCATTGACGAACTAGCTTTCGAATTGCGCAGTAAGCCGCAGTTTTGAAACCATCGAACGCTTCGTTATTGTTGAATGTTTTCATGAGAAACGTGAAAATACAGACTTATCGATAACAGATGACTTTTCTATTCAATATTTCACACATACCGTCTGATCATACGAGTTGAAATTTTTTATAAAGATATAAATCAATATGTTTGATTTGAAATATAGTACTTACCTTGAAGTTTAAGTGCTTGATTTTTTATAAACCATCGAATATGCGAAAACTTTACATTTCAGACAACGTTAAGCCCCCCTGTTGCGTCGTTAGTCGGTTCAGAGGCGCAACTATTGAATATGCTGGATGTCACAATAATGGATTATGGCGGAGAGTAAAATTGATGAATTAAAGTAGAATTGAATACGGATAAAGATCCAATAATATATTCAATTTGAACAGAAAAGAGATTAGATGAAGAACTAGACAAGAGAGTAACTAACAACAGTTACGAGAGAAGAAAGTAGTTTAAGTAGATACGCTCGAATGGCGAGCGGAAGATATTGAAAGAACGAATATAGGTATATCTCGATGAAGAGAGAGATATAAAGTAGAGTAAGTAGATGAAGAAGAGAAAAAAGAGAATAATTGTGTTATTTTGAATTAACAATTTTAGGCGCAAAAAGCAATAAGAGAGGAAAAGGGAGCGAAACTAGAAAGAGAAACAAACAGATGCACGCGCTACAAGCATAAATATGACCTCAGTGACGATAAGGTCGTCACAGGGGGGTGACGACCTAATCGTCACTGAGGTCATCTTTATGCTTGTAGCGCGTGCATCTGTTTGTTTCTCTTTCTAGTCTCACTCCCTTTTTCTCTAATATTTTTGCGCCTAAAATTGTCTTTACAAAATTGACAACTTCGATTTCTTCTCGTTTTTATTCTAAAATCAAAACTCTCTACCTACATCTCATTTCCATTGAGATATATCTACATTCATTCTTCTGATATCTTCCACTCGCCATTCGAGCGTTTCTGATATCTACTTCGACTATTTCTTTCTCGCTCTCGTAACTCTTGTCAATTGCTCTCTTGTCCCGTTCTCCATCTCACCTCTTTTCGGCTCATATCAAATATATTATCTTATATTCATCCAAATTTAATTTTACTTCATTTCATCAATTTTATTCTAGGTCACAATCCATTATTGTGGCACCCGGCATTTTTAATAGTTGCGCCTCTGAACCTACTCACGGCGCGACACCACCCTTCCGTCAAAAAATCGATCTTAGCCCAGAAACCTTCGAATTGCATGAAACATACATGATATGTTAGGCTTGGTATGAAAAGGCTATGGTTAAATTTTCAATCTTCTATCGTGATGTTTGACTGAGATAGGGACCTGACAAGGGTTGAAAATAGCGAATTTGGAAACCCAAATTTCTCGGTCCATGTTCATGATATATCGTTCACTATTTTTGTTAGGAAGAGCGTGTCAATATTGAGAGTAGAACACAATCCTTTTTCTCAAATTCTTTCTTTTTCAGCGGAAAACAGGAATCACCAGTTCAATGACTTTAGAAAACCTTTAAACAGGGGGGGGGGTTTCAATAGAGATCCCTTGGTACATAGTCATGAAGAACAGTTTTTGAAAAAAAGGAATCTGCAGTGCCCTACATCTTACCATGCTCTCTCAAACAAACAAAAAATTTTAATACATCGTTTGGAGCTAGACTGAGAAATTTGAGTTGCACGTTCGAGATATTGAGAATCTAGAAAAAAAGAAAAATATTTTTTGAAATGAAATTTTTCAATATTTGAGAATTTTTGAGTCAAATTCACTTTTTTCGCAAGGGTTTACAGAAATACTGAAACTTCCCGGAAAAATAGAAGTTTTAGGTAAAAATCTAACCTTTTGAAAGAGCGAAAAATGGTCTATCTTCTGATGCATGTATCTCAATTTCGAAAATTTTTCTGAAAATTGACTTTTTGGGGGACGGAGGGAGCTTAACCCCTCATATTTGTAAATTTATATTAGATTGAGTTCCGAAATGTGCAATGCAAGTAGATGCGCAAGAAAGAAACCTTCATCAGAATTTTCAGTATTGCTGATCCTTCTCTTTGGATAAAAGGATGCTTAAAAAAAACACCTTTTTTGATGATAACCGTGAATTTTCAACAAGGATGCTATTAAAGTAATACGAGTTATTGTGATGGAGGTTAAAAAACTGGAAAATTCATTGGAGATAAACAAGCCTATAGCTAAGTCAATGTGGCCTACAAGGAAAGTGTCATCAGTTAAATGCACGTTTTGTAATTGTTGTGCTTAGTTCTGAAGCTGTCTTTGAAGAGAGCAGCAAGGTAACAGTTTCAGAAATATATATAGCAATGAGTCTCTCAGAAAACCAGGTCACCGAGAAGAAATGTGATTCCTTTAGTGATTTAATAGTGAATAGAAAACGAGTATTGAGGGTTTATTCTGACTGATATTTCGGTTGTAGACCTAGGGCGCATGGTACGACAAATTCGTGGTTACATGAATGATCTATTGCTACGGATACTCTGTACAAAGACTCTTTTAGATTTTGGTACATGTGACAGTCAATTGTGAATTTTTCGGATCAGTGCATGATATATTTTTACGAGAATATCTAGAAACTTACTTTTTACTTTACTGCTCTATCAGTGTACTTCAGACGATAGTTTTGATATAGTCAGCAGTTTTGTCTAGATTTAACTATCGTACCACCGTGATATTATATTGTATTCTCCTGATTTCGACTAACAAAGGCTATTTATTGTTATCACACTGTTTCATCTGCTGGGTAAGGAAGTCATAGAAAGTTTAGACGTTCAGTATACTTGCTTGAAATGTCAAGGTAGCTGATTGTCACATTTCGTTACTAGTACCCAGTAACTAATCCAATTCTAGCTGGTTCGTACAGTCACGGTAACTTTTTTCACTTGTTTACAATAATTAACTCTTCTAAAGTGGAAATATGTCAGAAAAGTACAATTTTCGAGAATGTTCTATCAGGTGCATGGTTCAAGCTTGGCGTTACGTTAACAAAAGTTGCGACTAGATGTGGCTTCTCTGATTTAAACAAAGATGAATGGTGCGTGGCTTACTACAAAAGTTAAAGAAGGCTAGTGTTTGACCTTGTCTGGTTGTTGCTAAAAGAGTTTGAATACTATCTCACGAAAGGCCAATGCTTACAACTGAACTTCCAGGAATGTGACCATTAAAACTTCTTTTTCAGGTGCACTTTTTATCTATCTCAAAATCTAACATGGAAGAATTCGGATACAAAGGAAGGCATAGTTTTGAAGTCAAAGTGGCCAATAATCGATTTAGTTTTGATGAAATTTGATAAACTAAAGCTATTAGAGCCTTCGGCGGAGAGTCTTATTTAAAAACAGAGACCTGTTGATTAAAATTTCTACTTCAAATGGAACCTGTGTAGACCTTCAGAGACTCAGTGGGCGCAGTTGAATTGCAAAGAACAATCTACAGAACTAAGATCAAATATAATAAACCTTGTTGTCTTTAAACACAATCAGGTACATAATATAGTCAAAGCGACAATTATACAAAGGTATCAGTATCCAATTTAAGGAGCAGACCTTGATTAACTGCGTGATGTGAATTAATTAATGTTAGTTCAGTTCAAAGCATCGAAAGCTTTATGAAACTGATTATCTTCTAAGATTCTCGATACAAGAATCGCACTCTGCTCATGCATAACAATCAAAAGTAAACACAGATGGCTGGTAGAAAATTTCGAATGAATGACCGGATTCCTAATAAAACTTACATTCGCACTAAATCTTTCACCAGCAATTATTTTAATTGTTAGTGTCAGTTGAAATTTACCTGCGATAAATAGACATTCTGCGACTATGACTATCGAAAGAAAATTAAGACGAAAATTGGTTACGAGTTCTAAAATTTGGGGTATTAGATCTGTCTGACAATACATTTTACTCATATCAAGTCTAATGTAAAAAGAATGAAGTACTTAAATGATCAAACGGTATGTGTGAAATATTGAATAGAAAAGTCATCTGTTATCGATAAGTCTGTATTTTCACGTTTCTCANAATTTCG
Source organism: Rotaria macrura (assembly GCA_900239685.1). Taxonomy (NCBI): domain Eukaryota; kingdom Metazoa; phylum Rotifera; class Eurotatoria; order Philodinida; family Philodinidae; genus Rotaria; species Rotaria macrura. Next base: position 95,384 of record OENT01000503.1, on the reverse strand, counting down.
AAAATTTCGTTTAGCCTGTGTCATGCAGTCAGTTTTTAATGCGAAAATAAAAAATTGAGATTGCATTCTTAGTCGTAATGAAACTCAGTGTTGGCAAGTGCTTCAAAAATATAGGATAACAAAAAAAACGTACTATTCTTAGAACGGTAGCACAGGGTGTCGTGCATAGCTTAGATGATGGTCGGCTGTTACTTTCATTTTTACCTTTTTCCATTTATTTTATGCCTGGTTTTTTGCGCGATCTGAATTCACAAATAAACCTCTGCTTTTATTAGCATTGGTAGAGAATACAACTCGTAATAAAAAAGACAAAAAAAAGGGGAAAACGATTCGGGTTGGTTTATGTGTGAAACTAGTTTACCTATAGATTGAAGCTTGAGAAAAAGTAACTGATTCAGCTTAGTTGAGTTACGTTGGCTGTATTAACTGATATATCAATCGACAAGATTATAATAATTCACTGTAGACAAATTAGCCAAATACTGACTCATGAAATTTCGCCAAAGCGAAGTTGTTCTATCTGAAAAAGAACTGAGAATGCTTTTATTGTGCATTTCATCACTTTGTCAGAAGTTGTTTTCAATAAAATACTATATTATTCACTTCCTTTGAGTTTCGATAAGCAAACAGAAAGTAAAATATACATGTTTCAATCAGGAATGGAACCTAAGATATTATAACTTATGGTTAACTCGATCAGTGCTTTCACTATGGAGCTATCGAAGCAAGACGACAATACTATGGTTTTATCTAAATGACAATTAATCATCGAAAGTCGAAGGGGAAATGAATAATATAGTAGTATGTAATAAATTACATATACTTCTTTTCTATCGTTGCAAACATATTCACCCTCGATAAGAGGTGAAATTTACGATCATCATTAGATGGTTAGAATTTACTTCGCTTTAACCGCATACTTGGTATACTTGGTATTGACGATCAACACTGTCAATGATTAAATATCATTTAGAAATTAACTAATATATTCATCCAACTTCGATATCTCAGTAGATAGAGCACTAGTCCAATTAACCAGTTAACATACGTTGGGTTTGGTTCCCTATTACAGCATAGATATATATTATTTTCCCTTTGTTTGTCAAAAGTCAAAGGATGTGAGTAATCGAGTTTTGTATAAGCAATTACACATACGGGTTTACCCTCCTTGCAAATATTTTCCGAAGTAAGGTAGAATGAGATAAAAGTTTACATTTACAATTTTGTTACCGTGCTGTTTTGTTTCCAATCGTAAAATATAGACGCCAAATTTTGCTAGAGTATGACCGTATGGAAAATTATTCGGTTTTCTCATAAACTATCTGTTATGAGTTCTCCTTGGTTTTTCATATCTTATGAAGTTATTTTATTGTGTGAATAGAACAAAGAAAGATAAAGAGAGTCATAAATATATGAATGATTTCTCAGTTAGTAGTTCTTTCACTGAGCATGAAGAAAGGCGTGCTTCTGTACTTCCGATGTATGAAAGTACCTAGATGTGCGGTTTTTCATCCGTTTTGTCTCGTGAATCGTTCCACTCAGATATGTTGAATTTCAACATAAAGCTAACATTACTGTTTGTTTTTGTGAACTTTCCAGATTGTCTCCTAAACATGCAATTAAGAGTTCCAGTCTTGCTCTTGGTTCATATTGGTTTCAAGCAAGCAATGCCCAACTTTCATTATCTACGTTATTTCGTGTATAATTCCGAAAAATCATGAGTAATATAAAAGTTTCTTTTTTTGAAAAGCAATTTCAGATTTTAATCCTGTTTTCAGATATTCATACACATGCGTGTATGAATCTGGAAGAGAACCGTAAGTTGTCAAGGACTAAGATAGGCAGTGCCATGCTGGATCACTGATAGCCGTGGGGAGGCGATTGCAAATTTTTTAGCAATGACGAAGCCAGGATTTTTCACTACGGGAGGCGGAACTCCACCTCGGCCTCGAAGAAAAAGCTTCGAACGATCTTTGCTAGTATAACATTTTTCAATTAATTAGAAGCTAAGTTTTTTGTTCCTGACTGTTTCCTCAAATTACAGGCTGAGTTAACAAACAAAGAAACAAAAATAATATTTTCAACATTGCTGGTTGTTTATGTAACGCAACATTTCACTGATCACGTTTTTCAAAATTTTTTTTTCGAATTGAACAGATCTAAATGCATTTCTAGATTTTTTTAAAAAGTTGAGCTTTAACATAGAAAACCCGGCTTTCAAATTTTCAAAAATCTTATTTTCAATTTCCTACCCAGAAAGTTTTCAAAAATGATTAAAATACCTTACAATTCGATGCAGAACTTGGTTCTCTATAAAAACTCCCGATTTAGTTTTTGCTCTCGCCCGTACGGGCAATTTCGAAGTTTTGGTACAATTTTCAACTTACTGTACTCTTAATGAACTCCCATTTCGATGCAGCAAGTTGACTCTTGCATAGAACGATATACTTATGTTAATAAGCAATATGTATAAAAATTAAATATTTGTGAGCACTTTAAATGCCTCAAATTCGGTCTACAAAAACAGTGTGATAGCGTTTCGTTTGGTTTTGAATTTTCGTTATCCGACCAAAAGTGTTTTAGGAAAAAATTATTTTATTGCCTGAAAACACATTCAGTACATTACAAACTGACTCTATAAGCATTACATTGGAAGAAATACTTTCTAAAAAAATGAAATGTTTATAAACGGTACTAAAGAGAAAAAAAGGCACGCGAGAAATAGCTGATTTTTTTAACTTAAATAGAAAAACTCTGAAAAATCAAAACAATCGAACACTCGATCAAAGCAAGAAATTTTTTATATCGATTATTCAAAACACCAATTTAGAGTGTAAAATCTGAAAGCAGATTTTCTTGATTTCTATAATTTTTTTAATGTTTCCTTTTGTTTTCTGATTTATGTTCGAGTTTTTTGGTTTCTTTGATTTTTCTGATTCAAGATAATTCTCGTTAAGTTCAAAATATGGTACTATAAAAGCCTTCTAGAAATTTGAGGATTCGACCAGAAACATTCATTTTATGTCATGCGTCGAATGATGTTTGAACGAGCTTTCTATCTTGCTTAGTTTTTGAGATAATTGAAAAAACTGTGTCAAAAACGTGACAGCGCTACTTTTGAACAAGCTGATTAATAAGTTATAAAATGTACGAAGCTTAAGAAAAAAATACAATTTTCAAAAATTTCACCATTGTTTTGAAGGGCAGTGCTCCTTAAATTGTAACCCTGCCAGTTCGGTAGTAACAAAACTGCTGCATACATTTTATATCTCCTCACCATCAGGGGCATCGCTCGACTCTCAAAGGAGGGGGCGTAATAGGGATAGAGATAACATATTTCTATCTCTGGTGGTAAATTCTAAAAGCTGGGGGATGGGCGTCACGCTCCACACGTCCTCCAATCGATATGCCCATGATCATAAGAAAATTTATTTTTGAAAATCTTGTTTTCAAATCTATCGATAAAGAAGGAAATTATTTTAGAATTATTTTTCTTTAGAATACCAATCGATTCTCGAGTAGTGTGCATAGATTAAAATTCGAAAAATATGTTGCTGTATAAATCTTTATTATCGAACATTTTCGTTTTGATATATTCAGTATTAAACAATCAAAGTCTTTTTAGAGAGAATTGAAAGAGACTTTTCAAAGAAAAATCATCTTATCGATTCTATTCTAGATTTGTTAAGTTTATGTTTTGTTATAAAAATAAAATAGATAAATACATAAATATTTTTAATTATTAAAGTTACTACCTAATAGTTTAATGTTACGATTTACTTCTATTTAGTGACGTTGGTATGCATAAATAGACCATAAAATATTAACATAGTATTAAAAATACCAAATAGACAATCCATAAAATTGTTCCTTTAGTTGAAAGGGCATCAATCTTTAAACAATGTCTCTTGTTTACCTACCATATTCATTTGGTTAATCAAAGAAGAAATCGATTTGTGTCCTGATCAAATATTCTCAGTACCTTTTTCCTTTTTCTTTCAGAAAAACCTGCCATTTATTCTGCGTCTATGAACTTACATATTACATTTACGAATGGAATAGCAGCCAGCCATAATTAACGAGTCACAAAATGCTAGGTTTTGTGATATCTCTATGTCAAAACATATCTATTTCGCCACACTAATTAGAAAAACACAATTAGAATAATTATATTTCTAGTTTTGTCAAAGTTCCAATTCCATTCAATCATTGGCAACGTTTTCAGATATTTTGACATCATGACATATTTATGTTTCTAGGTTTTTTGTTTATTACGAATCAGAGGGTTGGTCTTGTGTGTAATCACATTATTTCGTGCATGTTGAATACTCATATATCTCGTAATAATAAATGAAGATTAAACTAAAACGCATATTAACGGTACCAAGGACGTTAGAAAGAATTCAGGTTCTGAATATTATGCTATTGAAATACTCACTCTTATTCTTGTCAGATTCAACAGTGAGCCATGTTTAAAAGTATGTTTGAACAATAGAAGTTATCATAATTGATTTCAAGAATGAAAAAAGAAATATTCAAGTCATGACGAATCATACTCAATAGTAAACAAAGATGTTTGTTCACTTTTAACTCACTAGGAAGTATTTTCGTCAAGACTAGGTGATGTACAGTCGTGCCATCTTTGAGTATGGCTTTGCTTGCGATTAGTAAAATCATTTTTCAACTATGTCGAACATTCTTTTGGATGAGAAATTTTTTATATGTTCGAGATTTTAACCCTAGATTACAAGCCACGATATTTATTTACATATCTGCTAGTGGATCAGAGACTATTCTACAAAATTATACCCGCCAAACTTAACTATCAAAATCCAAGACTTTCGCTTGTCCTAAATACATTGACCTTTCATTTCAAATAAAATTATTCTTGTAACTATCAAGAAACTGTTGCAAATTTTCTTACAGATTTATTTTTATTATCGTTTGCTCAGCAAAAGGATTGATTCGAACAGACTATTTTATGTCTGCGAGAAATATTTATGGAACAAATGAAAACTTTGCTCAAGTATTTTAAGCAATTCTTGACTAGCACAATACTTCTGAGGCTATTCATTGTGATGAATAAAAAACTAGAGAGTATGACTCGTCGGAAACCAATCCTTTGGTGTATTTAATGAATGAACATCATGCTTAGAAATGTTCTCATCAGTCTTTAGATGTTTTTCACAAAAATGAATATATAAATACAATCAAAAATCATAAATTTTACACTAGATATCTATTTTTATTTATTTCTAAATAAAAAACGATCCAATGATGTTATTCAAACAAGACTTTCATCTTGTTTATTAATTATGGATTGTTTTAAACTTGGACGCGGAGCTGGTTTTGGTACATTATATAATAAAGGATTTTCTTTTGTTTTATACGGTGCATACATCTTTTTTAAATTCATATTAACAGGAGATTCCATCAATTTAGCATCAGATTTTGGATTAATAACAGATGAAAATTTCGTTTGATCTTGATAACTTGGCGGAATACGATCTTGATCACTCGACGGTGATGATTGTTGATTAGATTTTTTCAATATTGGTTTAGGTAGTGTTCCATCGGTTAATAATAATTGATCTGATAACGATGATGATGTTGACGGTGATGCTGTTAATGGCTTTTTCATTTCATCCTTTTGTGATTGTTCAGTTATATCACCTTGTGAAACAGATGTTATAAAAACATTAGAAAAACTTAATGTTGGAAGTGGTTTAACAGTTGATTTGTTCGTTATTGGTTTTGTTTTTGTATTCGTATCAATTAATATTGAAGTATCGGAATGTCGTTTGTTTATAGTTTTATCATCAAAGGATTTTTCTGATGGTGAACGTTCTACACCTGATCGATAGAAAAAAAAAGAACGAAAATAATATTTATTTCATTTAGTTCACACTTGAATAATTACGAAAGAAAACAAAAACAAGTATGAGATATCTTTTTAATCTGATAGTATATTCAGTTTACCATCAAATACATATGTTTCTCCCTTATATTTTACATAGAGTCATTCAAATAGAAGCACACTAGATATTCAATTATTTTCGACAGACCAAAATATTTACCTGATATGATCGAGAAAATAATATAGATTGTCTAACAATAATTTATGAAGAAGAATAATTTTACATTCGACTTCTATTGATCGGAAAACGTTTTGAAAACAATTTTCTGTATCGTATGGCACAACATTATTCTAAATGTTCCATTATTTAGTTGATCAAAAACGTATATTCTTTTCATAGAATCATAAACAAAGGAAGATACCACTCATTACAAATTAGAGTACTAGAGAAAACACACGTCCTACGTTTCTTGCTTTATTGCAAGAGATAAGCATACGTAAGTTAAGCACGTTCTCACTAGAAACTATTGCTTCTTTTCATTTCAAACGTACCCGAATCATTATCGTTGTCATCGTCACGTGCAAATTTTCGTCGGTTTTTAATCATCGGCAATTTTTTCGGAAGGGGTGGTGGTTGTTTTTGTTTCACAGCAGCTATGATTGCTTTCCGTTGTTGATTATATTGTTTAATACGTAGTAGATCAGGTTCGCTATCATCGGTTTCTGTTTTTTCAGTTCTTTCCGATATTGATGATAATTTTCTTGATACTTGTGGTTCATAAAATGATGTTGAAAGATTGCCATTCAATGGTAACAATGGTGGATGTATTGGAGGAGGCGGCAGCGGCGGTGGTGGTGGCGATGGAGTTGATGATGGCAAAATCATAGCAGCATTTTGTACGCGTTTATTTGGTGATTGTGAATCATAATGGTTGAGTACAATACGGCGTTTTTCAACATACGCACTATCATGATTTGTAATTTTATCTGAATTCGTCACATTTGATGATAAAAGGATTTTCTTTGGTAGATTATCTGTTGATGATGAATCAAAACTTGATGAGTGACGCCATTCACGAGATTCATGCATTGAATTATGCTTGATTTTTGGATGCTTTTGTTTATACCGTTGATATATACATAGAAACGAATAAAAATATATAACAATGACTAATTTAATTACACTAAACAATAGTAATATATAAGCTAATGCATCCATACAAGAATCGAGAAAATACATGGTACGTGTAAGACATCCAATGCTATACATATTACAACTAAGTGGAACATTATTTTGATATGATAAACGTCCATCGGATCCACAACAATAGAATGCTGATTGAATAATATCCAAAGCTCGATTAGCTCGTTCATCATTCCCTTGCCGATAAGTAATTACTACATTGAAAGAAAAAGCATATACGTATAGAGAAAAAAAAAGAAGAAGAAGAAGAAGAAGAAGTATATTATAGTCAATATAAATTCGTATTAATCCAATTTACCTAATTTTGGTAATTGTTCTTGAAGAGTTAATCTCGTTTGAAATTTACTCGTAAATGTAATTATTGATATTGTAAATTCAGCTATAATTACTAAAGTAATCATAGCTGATGAAATAAATATAAATATATGTGTTGAATATAAGCCCCATATTAAAATCAGACACATTACTAATGTAATAATTGATGAAGCAAATAAACACATCGATAAATATCTTAATACCCATAAATCCTATTTAATTAAAACAAACCAACTCAATTAATAAAATTTTTCCATGTCTTATCTGTATAAAACTTACGATGAAACCAACATCAGCAAGATTGTATGCTAAACTTTTATAACGAATTTCTATTACTGTCCACATAGCTAATCCCAATTCTACGAGACCAACAATGCATAGTACAATTAAAACCACTTTATTAATAAATTTAAACATTGATATGTCCATTTTCAATATTTTGACACTATTCTATATGTCGTACTGAACACGTTCATATGATACAGTATCACCTGAGAAAAAGAGATGAAATAAAATGAATTCATTTATCAGTTCTGTCTATTTTTCTTTTTCGATTATTAATTGAAAGAATCCCTAGAGCATTGAAAATGATGAGACGCTATATGAATGTAAAAACAACTGTGTATGTGTCTGTAATAAATGAAACAACAAAGAACAGTTGCACCAAACAAGGAAGAAATCGTGTTTATTGATTATGGGAAGAAAAAAATCTATTATCTGTCTTTATGATTATGTTGTTAGAAGAAAAAAAAAGAAAAAAAAGAGAATGAAGAAGAAAGTGAAGAAGTGTTGTATAGAAAAACATTGATATTTTTCTTTCTCACTGATTATTCAGGAAAAGAAGATTCTCGTCATGCAAACAAAATGTGATGATTCTCAATAACAGACAAAATTATGATTATTATAATAATATTGAAAGAAAAACTAAAAGTGAATAAACACAAAAATACTACATACCCGATGGTTCTGTTCAACAAGTGTAATATTTCTTTTCTTTATTTTAACACTAGCCGGCTAAACATGATTAATAAAATTTCATCTATGAGTATATCAAGAAAGAGAGACAGGAAGAAAGAAAGATTCTGACCTGTTCATTTAGATTTTGCTTTCTGTGACATGGGAAAATACATCTGGTTTTTATAAAGAATTCTTTTTTCCTTATCTAAAACAAAACAACGTTCATAATAAACAAAAAGAATGATGACAGCATCTAAATCTGTCGCTTAGCGTGATCAATTTGTTTTAGCGTTATATTTAACCATCTGTGTATTGAAACGGATACACCGCCCATATAGGCTACTTCTGTTTGTCTGTTCAACAAACGAAGACAATAGTCTTTCTTATTTTTTTTTCTTTCTTTCTTTCTTTCCTTCTATTCATCATTCTCTATTTCCTTATCTGATGGATCAACATGAATTTGTCAATGTAAGAAAAAAAAATCATATAATGAAAGTTCATTGCATCTCCCCTAGCGTCCACCAACTGACCGTTGATTTAATGAACATAACACCAGACAGTTTTATTTATTGAATGACATGAAAAAAAAGATCATTATTCCTTCTTTAGTTAGTTAGGTCAACTGACGAGACGTACACAGACAAAAGAAAAAAAAAAGAAATCTGACTTTTTTCATCATGTCCAGACATCATTGTAAGAGAACTCAACATACATTATCGATAATCATACACCCATGCATACGTAGAAGGATTAGGTTTTCATTGTTATCAAAGAAGTTCACATGTTATTTATTTTTTGGCTCCTATTCACTCAATGTCATTCCATTAGCACTTAAATATTGGCGTGTAACCTTGAAATGAAAACCTAATCAACGATATATACATTGAATATATTTTTTTCGATCGTAAGTGAGATATTATTACATCAGTTGTATTTTTAACGAGAAAAACTACGTACTTGTTACTTGTCAACGGGCAAGAGGTTCAATGATTAAAATATGCATGCAACACATACATCTATCGAATCATTATGTGTATTTGTCTACCTCAAGTTTTTTTCTTTTTCTTTTTCTTCTTCTTCAATCATTCATTCTGTTCTTTCGTTTATGTTTATGTTTGCCCAGTTCTCCGGTTCTTTTCGTTATACTTTTCACATACATCCAACAAAATTCTATTTCGTTCTTTATGTGGTTTTGTTTTCTTTCAATCTACATGCTCATAAAATAGTTCATTTGTTAAGTCTCCTAAAATCTCCTTGTCAACATAATATTCATATATGTCATTATTGTATTTTTATTTTTATTTTATTTCACATGGTTGTCAATAATCAAGATCATATTTGTTCACGTTGTCATATTCATACGAAATTTTTAGAAACATTTAAAAAATGTTCACATTGTTCAACAAAACATTGTAATCAATGTTGGTCAGAATTACAAATATCAGATGATTATAAACTCTTACTACATATACTTCCAAAACTAGACAGTACAAATACGAAACGACTATGTCCAACTTGCATGAAGACATTACTAAGTACATATAAATTTGAAAATTTGAAAATAAACAAATCAGCAAATCCTATGGAAAATGATGGTAATGACGATGATTTTCAATTAGCTGTAGCTATATCTTTATCATTGAACGAAACGAATCAAGAAGTAGGAGAAAAAAGAAAATTCAATGACGATGAAACAATTGATATTGAAAAGTTCAATGTCATGGAAAAAAATTCAAATGATATTCATGAAAATTTACTAGAAAAAACTAGTGAAGCAATCGAAAGATTCATGAATCGAGCAAAAAGTAATTGTAAGTTGAAATCATTCAGATCATATCAAATGAATCTAACGAAAAGTTAAAGTCAAACATCAAATAAAACGATATGATTTATTCAACGTATCGCATGTGATCAATACATGTTTGTTTGAAAGTAGTCCTATTGTATTCACCAATCCAATTATACGCACTCTGATTCGAGAGGAAATTCATAGTTGAGACAAGTGGACGAACTATGTTTATATTTATATAATAATGAATAGAAACAAATAATCAATTCAAATCACGGTAGACTAATCTTGACAACCTCTTTTTCATTTGACTACACTTTTCGTTAACACTTCTTGACGGAAATACAATTCAACTGTCAGTATCACATCATGATAGCATGAAAAAATCTTCGCACAAAGCTTTGTATTACAACTAAATTACTATTTGGTCCGTAAATGACATCTCTTTGTTTTCTTTCTAACTACAAGAAGTTTCGAGCGTTCAATTTCTCAAGAACGACTTACGTTGACATACGTAACATTCTTGTTTTTGCATGTTGGGTAGGTTTCTTTGAAATTTTGAATTATAGAAACACAAACATCAACAATCGAACTTCGTGCTGACAGTACTTTGAATACATATATATATATATATATATATATTCTATGACTAGTCTATCTCTTATCGTCTAACATTTGTTCGATGCATCTTATTGTACTTCAACCCTATTGATAATTTTAATGATACAGTAACATCATTATTTTTACAATTTATTGTTTTTTGTTCATCTCAAAATAAGTGCAAGACAAGGCAAAAAAACATATCATTCTTTTTAAAGAATCAAATATTTATTAGTTATAATCGTGTCCATACAAATATGATGAAACTATTATAGTAGATAATCTATTATAAGACTAATTCCGTGATATTTCTGTACTAGTCAGACTCTTTCTCATTTATTTTGTATTATCAGTTCATGCCAAGCGAAACTTGCGAGTACGAAGATATTATGTTTCTTTTATATTTATTCATCTGAAGATCATCAAGCTCGTTTTTTATTTCAAGTATACTTATTTCATAATCGTTCTAAATGCATAGATAAACGTAATCGTGATGTCATCGGTGATACAGCATTACTTTCTACATTTATATCACTTCAAAGATGCGCAGCCGATCTCGAACAGTGTAAACATGAACTCGATGATCAACGTCAACATTTTGAAACACTTCAAGAAAAATTAACTGCATTGCGTGATGCTCGGTAAAACGAAAACAAAAACGATTTGAAGTCAAAATATGCTAAGCCTTTGACTATTGATAGTGAAGCACTAAATATTCTTCGTTATGAACATCACGAAAACAAACGACACGAACACGAACGTCTTGAACAACAGCGACGTTTACTAGTGATGCATAAAATAGCGGATCTACGGCAATTTAAACATACACAAATAGCTAATTTTCAACAAAATTATTTTCAGCATTTACTCGATGAAGAACAAAAAATGAAAGAACGTTTGCAAAAACAAAACGTTTTCAACAACGAACAATATAGTTCATAGTGACATCTTTTCTTTCTTGTCTCGTCATACTAATCTATAGTTGGTTGAGAAAAAATATGAAAAAAAAAGAATCGATCAGAATCGAGTCAGTTCGTTATTTTTGTTCTGTAATAAATAATAATAACTATGACGGCAATAATCGGTAATAAACACATACGTTTGATTTTTTTCTATTTTTAAAAATATTCACATCTATCAATGTTTTTGTTGTCTGAAAAGATTTATCTCAATTGCCTGATAGTATCAAAGATTACGTATCGAAATTAGAAAATGACAATAGTCGATATATCAATGAGCTTCAATCCTTACAGACACAATTAGCTAATTTAACAGCAGTGATGGATTTTGCTGATTCAACAAAAATAGCAGAAATAGCTGATTTAAAGCAAAGACATCAACAAGAACTGGCAACCATCAATATACTGATGGAAGGTTAGTTTAGGCGAGCATGTCTGGAAAGCATAATCTTCTTTTGTTTCTTTTTTCTTTTCATAGAAACAATTCGTGATCGAGTTGATGATATAAGAGGAAAATACGATAATGAATTGATGATGCTACGACGTAAATTTGAATTGTTACAAGCAGAAAATCACGAATTAAGATCAAAAGTTGCAGATGAAAAGTAAACTTTTATATTTAGACTACATATTTTATGTTTGAATTTCGTGTATAAAATAGAGATAGTGTAATAGCAACAATATCACGATCTTTGCGCGATAAATTAACATCAAATCAATCGACATTAGCACAAGAAAATGAAAATCTTGAAGAAGACATGAGAAAAGCACAAGAGAGTACATTAATGCTAAAATCAGTTATTATTCCACTTGAAGCAGAAATCAATCAACTTAAAGTTTTATTAAAACAATCAAGAGACAAAATTATGGAACTTGAAGAACTAGTAAGTTTATTCCGAATATACTTCTATTCAACTGTTATTGAAGATATACAATAATGTTCATTTCTATCATTGATGTGAGAGTTAAAGCTACTGACATGAGAACTATCTCAACTGAAATGTGTCGCTTGAATTCATACTTAGTCTATAAAAAGATTTTAGTCAGCTTAAAAAAGTATCTTTGTCATGGTTGATCTCCTGTTGTTTTTCAAGCTAAGATTATAGAATTTGAGTGGATATGTAATAGCTATGGAAAAACAGAAATAAAAACGCAATTCGATGATGACACTTGGCTAATAATTATTCTAGACAACACTGAAACTTATAGTCGTGAAGAATACTTTTTGTTCTTATTGAGATATTAAATTCTCAAAAAGAAATAATCTACATAAGTATGATATAGAGTCTTCATGTGTTTTTTTCGAATCGAAATATCTTGAAAAACTAAGTTTTTCTCTTCCTTTTTATCATACCTTTCAGAATATTGTATCAATCATTCGAATCGTCGATGAGTAAAATTTTAGATCATAACTTAACTGTTGTCTTTTTTTCATCGACTGTACTTAAAATTAATCGAATATTGATTGCAAAATTATCCAAAAAGCGAACTAGTTTCATAAATCTAAAATGATTTCAGAAAGCAGATTATTATTTCCAAAAAAATATTATATTTATCCAAGTATCCATAGTTAGTAAAGTAATGTGATAGAGAGCAAATGAGAATTTTGACCGAGAAGAAGTGAGTTTTTCTCTACATAACCATTGTGTGTTGTCGTTTCATCAATGAAGTCAAACTATAATTAATAATTCAATTATGTATCGTTGATAAGCATGCATATGAAGAATTTCTTAAAGATCATTTCGTGTAAGTTATTGTATTTGCGAAGCACATATCCCTGAGGGAGAGAAAATATTCTAATGAATTCACATAATCAACAGAAGAAATCTTAAATGTCATGCTAATATAATGTGCAACCATCATCAAACGATCCGTATCTATTTGTAAACTATTAGAAAAAAAGAGGCAGAGAGTACGCGCATCGTATTCTTTCAACTATAAAATTTTTTAATTTTGAAAAATCTTTATCAAAAGAAAAAAATCAATTTTCTTTTTAAATTTAGCCACGTGAAGTCAAAATCTCATTCTCATCAGATGTACAAAACGATAATCAAGTATCAGCAGTAAGTATTTCATTTTTACTTCTATTATTTAATTATTTATTTATTTATTCGTAACTTGAAAATTTTAATTAAATAAGAATTCAATAAGATTTTCTTATGTTTCATCATTCAAAAAAATCTTTTCCCATACAATGAATAAACCGACCATGGTTCCGGTACATAGATTAAACTAGATGCATATTTTGTTCGTAGTATTTCATCATTCCAAAAGCAGCTTGTCCAGACAGCAACTAATATAATCGTCATATGAAATGTATAGAGAAGAAAACGTCCGTTAACATCCAAACGATGTCCATGAATCATTCTTTGATACAGCCATATAATTGTCATTAGAATTGTTGTTACTATAAATAATGGTGTTATTTGACCCTCTGTAACTAAATACCAATAGTATGTTGAGTTTAGTAAAGCTAGAAACCAAAATCCTTTTGCATTGGTTGTTTTCGATTCTTCCGATAGGAAGGTACTGTTAAAAAAAAGTAGGAAACAAAGAAAATATGGTAGATACCTAAATAGAAAAGCAGAACATCCTCAATCAGTCAATAACTATCATGAAGAACAATATCATTCTACAAACCACATATAATGACCTAATTCTTCATCATAGAAATAGAGTAATTCAAATGAATCAATTAAACTTGGTGGGTCAAGTTTTTGCATAATAGGGTTTTCTCGTACGCTTAAATGTAATTGATAACCATTAAGTACTAAACGATGATTTATCGAATCACCAACTAGATGTATACTCGCACCCATAACAAAGACAGTCATTAAAATTGTAAATAAACTCTGATTGAATTTACGTGGACTTTTCAATATTAAACTTTGCAAGATAAATGGTGTCACTATATTGTATATCATATGAAAATAATCACCAACACTAGGCAAATTTAATGGAAACCATTCAAGAGGAAATATTAACATGGCTATTGGACGGCCAAAATCGAGTATCCAATTTTCAATGGCAAATAATAACCATAGATGCCAATGAAATTGTTCGACATGCTTCTTATTAGAATGACGACCAGTCATGAACGTTGTTTCTTTTTCGTTTTTTATTCAATTTATTTCGTGTAATATTTGATTCGTTGGAGAAAAATGAAGTGAATGATGTAGAAAGATAGATTATATATCTCTAATATTTTAATACTCTAGTTAAAACAATGAGAAAGACAAGCATCTGCGTGTGACCTTGATTTATAACTGATATACGACAAAAAAGTAATATTATCGTTTGATTACGTGGACATTTTTATGGAGCAAAGTAAAACGGAATTGTAGGTCATGTGTTATCAGTAGTCTTTTTCATTTCACTTTGTTGATATTCGATTTATCATTGATTTCATTCATTATTTTTCTTATAGACAGACGACACTGATGAAGCCAATGCGCAATCAATCATTGAGACCAATCCACCCGTCAATACATCATCATCGTCACAGCATACTTCAAATGAATTAGCAATTATTCGTCTGAATACAGAATGTGAAAAATTAAGAAAACAATTACAATTATTAACAGAACAATTGAATACAAGTAATATTGACAGTAAATTTCTTTTACTATTTAATTGTATTGACGAAATATTTCCGTAGGTCAGTCAGCAGTGCAACACTCAAATGATGAACGAGATAAATATGTACGAATTTATGCTCGTACACATGATCGTTTCGTTTCATTTGAAAAAAAACAACTAGATCAAATGCGCCGATTATTAACTGTATTGACATGGGATCAACTCAAAGCTTTAAATGGTAAAATTCAGTTTCCTAAAATGAAATCTTTGTGAAAAAAAGCCAACCTTGCATGTGTTTCGCTTGTTTTATTTTCCATCGCATATTTTTTTTTCTTATCAGTATTTCAAATTATACTTGTACAATAAGCGAAATTCGATATCGAAATAGGATTTCTCGATAACATGTCTCATATATTTCTTCTTTCAGAAAATGAAATCGATATGTAAAAAGAAGACTTTTTTCAATGATTCTATGGTATTTTCTTTCTATCCTATGTAGAGTCTGGTGGATCGAAACAAAATGCAAATGATTCATCACAAGCACAATCCCCTCCAACGTGTTCGTCTAATGTTGACGATTCGAAATTGAAAGAATCTTCAAAAGATTCAACAACTGTCAATAATAATGATGACAAAAAATTAAATGAAGCACGTTATCAAAAAACTGATGGCGAATGGGACGAGCTACTAACACAGGTTTGTCTTTTACCAATGAAAGAGAAAAAGATGCTCGTTCTTATTTGCCATGATGATAGTTCGAGTGCCCTCACTCCTACTCGTATCTTTCTTTTCTCCTTCCTTCATAGTATAGAAAGTAAAGATAACATTGAAGGAGAAAAAAAAACCTGATGAGCAATAACTACGGACGAAAAGTAATGAAACCGTGAACTTAAAGAATATTTTAAAATTCATTTTGTCGTTTAAGATAACTCAAATTATGGATTTATCACAAAAGTTTTGCGACAAATGTTCTCAACAACGTGAAGAAAATACGAAACTACGCTTATTAAATACTCAAAAACATGATGAAAATGTTAAACTACTATTTGACTTGTCATTAGCTAAAGCTGAATACGAAAAAGAACAACAAATTCGTATACAATTCGAAAAGCAACTAGCTGACACGAACACAATGATTGATCAAGTAAATACTATAACACAAGAAAAAGAAAGATGTCCTTAAAGATTTCATAGACCATTCTAGACGTATAATAAATATTGAGGGTGAGAATTAGAATAATGATGTTTTTCTTTGGTTTAGCTGCTCAATTTATTTGATCATTTTCGCTCATTTATATTTTAATACTTTTTAATTAAAAGAAAAATAAACATTGTTTTCTAGTTGTCAAATTTAACGAAGAAAACAGAGAAAAATGATACTGATTTACGTGATATGAAATTACATTACGATAATTTATTTGCTGAACAAGTTAATAACATAAAAAAACTCGTTAAAGAACGTGAACTATTACGTTTATATATTCAACGATTAGAAATAGAAAATGCATCGCTTGTTACAATAACAAATGATGATGAGACAGTAAAATTATTGACTCACTCATCACAATCACCGACAACCTACGAGGTAAGATTTTTCTTTCATAAAACCCAACATTCATCTTCGAATGATTTCTGGTCGATTTTTCTTATTCTTAGGAAGCATGGGGTTTGATTATTAAACTACGTGAACAAATAATTCAACAATTAAAAATCAAAGAAAAACTGAAGAATGATATTCAACAATTACAATATAACCATAAAGCTGATTTACGTGAACGAGAACAAATTGAACATTTACTTAATCGCGATCTGAATGCTGCTAAAGATGAAATTAGTAAGATTTTAGTTTTCATAAGAAATTCAACAAGAATTTATACACTATTCTAATATTTAGTTGTTCTACAAAGTTTACA
Source organism: Rotaria macrura (assembly GCA_900239685.1). NCBI lineage: Eukaryota > Metazoa > Rotifera > Eurotatoria > Philodinida > Philodinidae > Rotaria > Rotaria macrura. The sequence continues at coordinate 78,211 of OENT01000503.1, read as the reverse complement.
AACAGAATATGAACGTGTGATGAGTTTAAAGAATAATCTCGAGAAACAATTAGATGAACGTATTAACGAGTTAAAAACAACAAAGACCGTAGCAAATTCATTTACAAATCAACTCAAAGAAAAAATTGAACAGATTACTAGCGCAAAGGTAAAAGCGTAAACAAAATGAACGAAATAGATGATTCATGTTTGTTCGTTATTGTTAGGGTCACGTTGATGAAGAAAATGCTGCTTTACGAGCACAAATTCAAAAATTAAAAGTTGATCTAGAAAATAATGAATTAGTTCAACATGATTTCGTTAAACTTTCCCAATCGCTCCAAGTATGTTAGTAAGTTAACGATAAGTTACTTCTAAATTTTTCATACAATAATTCATTATCAAACTTATATGATTGATCTTATTTCTTTCCTCAACTCAAGGTACAATTAGAAGATATTCGGAATTCCGAAAATGAACTACGTTGGCAACCTGAAGAAGATCATTCAGAATGTCAACGTTGTCATTCCCAATTTACTGTTACATGGCGCAAACATCATTGTCGTAAGTTGTTCTATTGATTGATAAATAAACATTGACTTTTTGTTCTCTAACTTGTTTTTAGGTCATTGTGGTAAGTGCAATTGAATGAAAGGATTTTATTATAAATATCATATTTTCGATAGGTAAAGTCCTATGTAAAGATTGTACTAATAAAACCGTTTATACTGGTCCGAATAATCGCCCTTCTCGTGTATGTGATGTATGTTATACCGTACTTGTCAAAGATTCTCAACCGTATTTTCATTCTTCTGTACCCGATGTTTAAAATTTTCAGAATTCTTTTGTTTTAAAATAAGACGACAAGCATTTTATTCTTCCTCTTCTTTTTCTTTTTCTAATGTAACTCATGTTTGTGTTGTTTAACTAGTCGTCTCTTATTCATAGATATCTTGTTGGTCTTTGTCTTTTTTTAACTTCATTCCGTTCTTTTCTTGCTCTGTTTTCTTTTGTTTCCTTCGTAATATATCTGGTGATTGTATGCTAAACGTTGTATTCTTCTTTATTATTTTTTTGTTTGCTTACCAGAAAAAAAAAGAAAGAAAATAAAAAAAAAGATCAATTTAAACACAAATAAATTATAATTTCGATTGTGTTGCAACACCTTCTTGACGACTTTTCTTTTCTATTGAACGTGAAAAACTTTCAACAGTTTCGCGATCAAGTATTTTTGGTGTATGCAGCCAATTGCCACCATCGTTAACCAATATACTACCTGTTATATTTTGTCCAGCCGATGAACAAAGATAAAGAACTGACATAGCAACATCCCATTTCGTTCCGAGTCGTTTTAAAGGAATGGCTTCGAGTAATGGATGATCAGAACTATCATTATCTATGAGAGATCCACCTAATTTAGAAAATCCTGCTGTATCCGCAACAGGACCTGGTGCAATACCATTGACACGAATACCATATTCACCCCATTCAAGAGCTAATGATCGTGTAAGAGCATCGATAGCTGCTTTAGCAGCAGAAACATGTAGTTGATACCACATAGCAGCATAATGAAATGTTGCACTGATATTTATGATATTAGCATTTGGACTTTTACGCAACTATAAAAAGAAATAAAAGGAAAAATTCATTATGAAAGAATAATCTACTTCAGGAAACGCTGCACGACACATATTGAATGTACCTTGTGCATCAATATCAAGAACAGTTTTGAAACCGTTTGGTGAAAGATTTTCAGCTGCACATAGAAAACTAATGAGAAAATAAAATTCTCAAAACAAATATCTGTTTTTTTTCCTATCCACATCAGCTCACTTTCCGGCTGCACCATTAATTAAACAGTTTAATCGACCATATTTTTCGACCGTTGATTTTACAGCTCGCAAACCATCCTCTGGCTTTCGAACATCTCCTTGAAAACCGAATGCTTGAATACCTTCATTTGTTAACATTTTCTCTGCCGACTCAAGTACTTCTGCTCGTCGTCCCATCATGACAACGCTACAACCATGTTTTCCTAATTGTCGACATATTTCTAAACCAATACCGCTTGCACCACCTGTTATGAGAGCTACTTGATTTTCCAAAATATTCGATTTAAACGGTGATTCAGTTGACATGACTCTTTGTATTACGATTCTTTTTGATGCATCAAACAGTGATTTAGAAAACATCTGCAAAGTAAAGCAGAGTCATTTCTATCTATATTTCTTATTTTATTTTAATTGTCCATAACGTATACAACCGGGACATGTAAATATAGTTCCATGTATAAAAAGATCACATTCGAAACAAAAAAACTTTTTACAACTTGTACATTGATATATATTTTTCTGTTTTTGCTCGTCAAATGCATATTGACAAGCAAAACATTTCGTACCTGTCGTTTTATCAAGCGAAACTTCAATAAATTGTTCAATTGGAAATAAAAAATGATACGATCGTGCTAAATGTGGTGCTGATACAAGTGTTAAATGACATATGCTACATTCTGTTGGTAATTCACAATATTTACTCTCACACGTTGGACAAAAATAACCCCCGATAGAAAAACCATTTGTACCACCACGTTGTTCTAAATGACACATACACATGGAAGCTTTTTCATGTTTCGTAATGCTGGTTGTTGCTGATGATAAATTAACACTTGATGTTGTATAAGTTCGATACTTTGGAAAACCCATCCGTACAAGTGATGATTCAAATTTATCGAGAGCTGGCAAAGGTCGAGAATGAATTTGTAGCAGTTCTTGGAAATGACCCGAATCCATTATGACATGATATAAACCTAAACGAAAAACAAAAATCTCTCTATGTAATGACTTCCAACGACTTCTCAATATAGAATAGGACGTAGATGGTTTTTTTTTGAACTATACGGAGATTGTCTTATTAAAAGTCCATGGCACAATACAAGTCTTCAACACTGTTCTACTGGATCGTTGAAAAATATAATACTGTGGTACTTCATGCATGAGAACGCTTTGTTATTGATACTGTCTTTGAAGAAACCTTATTAATGATGATATTTGCCATTAGATTTCGTATTGAATTCAGAGAGAAGTTTCCGTGAGATTAGAGAAAAAATTATAAGGAAGAGGAGAATTCGTCTTGATGAATCTCTAGATAAGATACATTGATTGTTATTCTGATAATCCGTCTTATTAGTATGAATGATTTGTATAATGAAATAACAGCATGCATTTGTTCATCGATTGATCTTACGATTCTTAAAATTTCATGAAAGTGTCCGCCTATCAGCTGTTAATGCATCAACTAAACTCGATTTGTATGAAAGCGAAATAATTGATGAAAATTCAAAATCTCAATAAATAAACACCATGGTTGGTTAAAATTCTGGTAAAACCTTCAGAAGTTGTCATCTTCATACATGATTTGAGTTTACATTGATGGTACTCGATTTTATTGTGCATAAAATACGACGAAAGTGGTAAGAAATTGAGAGAAATGATTTTTCTGTTACTCGCAAGTAACTCTTATCTATTCACTGAGAACGAATAGGATTCATCGAAGTTGTTTAAACAAGACAAAATCTCAGCAGAAATCTTTTCAGAACTGAATTGGTAACTAAAAATGTTGATCGTGGTGGCAAGTAAAGTAAATCATTAGATTGACTTGATGGAAATCGAAGTTCGCGCCTTCAGCATAAACCTACAACTAAGACGAACATTGATTCAACCTATCATTATTCAGTTCCAATGATCTATCAACAGAAGTCTGTGAGCTCTTTCTTCTCATATATATATATGACAGTTTTTTTTGAACAAAGTATGCAGTGAAAAAACTACATGATAGAACTAGTAGTTTTGTCGTCCGATCTATATCGAAGAATAAAAATTTAGTAGTCCATCTGGATAATTTTTAATTCTTTTCATATAGTACTTCGAAAAGAAACAGATAAATATGATTGAAGATATTAAAAAAAACTATGTTCACCTTTAGTATCAACACATAATTTTCGTAAAATTCGAACTTCAGCGGAAAGACTAATTACTGAACAACGAATTTCATTTTCTTTACATATCTAAAGTAATCAAACAAAGTAATTAATCAATAAAAAATGAAAGGCATTTCTAATACTTTAATTGTTTGAAGTATATTTCCAGGATCACATGTTGTCAAACAGCCAAGTACGAAAAGCATCTCACGACTTGAATATTTTGGCATATGTCTACGAAAGAAAATAAATCTTGCGAAACATCAGTTTTGAAAATTTTCATTTACTTCAATGTTTGTAAACCCATTTCAAGGGCATTTTGTATGGATGCTTCACCTTCACATTCTTGATATTTTAATTGTTCAAGTAATGCAACATGGGAACGTGGATTTCCAGCTAATTCACTTATTTTTTCTGCACGTTTCTTTCGTGTTGTAATCATTCCTATTTGAGATATTGGATTGGAATCGAAATAGAGAAATATAAACTCCTTTAAAAGCTACACCAAAAGAAAGTTGTGATTAAAGTATTATGAGAAACTGTTATCATGTTTGTCATATTCACTTCAATAGAACAAAACAGTCGATTCGGTCGAAGATCTTGATCTTTCATTGCATCTGACATATCGAGAACAATATAAAGATGGCGCATCTAGAAACAACAAAACACAAATGAAATCCTAGATTTCTAACAATATCAATATTACAAACCATTCCAAGGCGAACATTAGGTAATTGTGCCAATTCTTGGCGTCGATTCTTTTGATTAATTGCATCGACAGTGGCTGTAATTGAGCCACTTTCATCTTCTTGAATAACCTCCCTAAAAGAAAAAAAGAACGAATAATTGAAATAATAGGTTATTAATTAATGAATTCGTTGTTTAAGTATGCAATGTACCATGTTCGTTCATAGCCTGATTCCCAACGATACTGATCATCATTATCATCCATTTTTTAGCAACGAATCTGAAAGTTAATTTGTCATAGATGAATTTATAGAATGATTGTCTTTAGCAATCATCGACTTTTCGTTTCTCTTCAAATCATATCTGTAAAAAAGCTAAAAGATAACTTCTTTTTAATATCCATGATTTACGACAAATAAAAGAATGTACGAACAAAATTGTCAACCATAGAGCGTCGCTGGTAGTCGGTGATCATCATAAGACTTTAACATGGATGACGTTAATTAGATATTAGAGTAAAATTTAATTACAAGATAGCAAAGACAAATGCTAATTTTATTTATCAAATTAAATAATTCAAATAATCACCCATTCTTTGTCTTTTCGAATAAAGGATTACGGCGTAACAAACGTAACCATCAATATGCGTTTGTCACATTCAAACATATGAACAATTTTTCTAACCTAACAATGAATTCGATAGATTTTTTCTTCACTAGAGCCATACGTTTTTTTGTACCTTTTCGACAATCTAGCCATCGATGAGTTTGTATTCGAGTACACTACATGAATAACAAGCGATCGGGAAATCAAGCCAAATCAATGATCTGAAGTTGTGTGATCTGTAAGTTAAACGATAAGCTAGATTCGCATACAGCTGTTTTATTCTTTCAAGTAAAGTAGCACAGCCGTTGCTGAATCTACAACAAAATGTTTCATCTTACGACGTTCGGTCAAATACATGTTTTCGACATCTTCATTCTACGTTACAAGTTTCTACCTATTTCCTTTCTTTCGTCATAGTTCTTTCAAGCAGTGAAACACCTTTTATGATATTTCAACGTTTAGTGATTGATATCAGAAGCAGCGCAATTCTTTCTTCATTATGATATATGAATTGAGTATTGTTCATGATTCCTATTGATTTTTTGGTAGGTTCCGATTTTTCTCAAATTGTGGTGTCCAAAATCACCTTTACAAGAATGTCCACAGTTGTGGACGATCCAATATTGAAGACAAATCTGGTGGCCAAATAGGATCTTTTTAGTTTAGGGACTTTTTGAAAAAGAAAACCATGACGAGTGACAATTTTGACTTTAGTTGATCCAGTCCTATACCAAGAACTATTTCAAGAACCGAGTTTCATAAAAAATGTTTTTCCAAAAGTACCGTTGAACAGATTCATTTCTTTCTTCAACGAGTAAATAACACTTTCAGTTCGTGGAGAGCAATCGACAACCAGATGCATCTCGCTCCGGATGAATTAATAAACACTATCAATGGATGGAGAAGAGCTGGTGAATAGATGTTCTCCATGGACTGAAAGTGTTATTTACTCCTTCACGAAAGAAATCAATCTGGTCAACAGTTCTGGAGTTAGTTCTTGGTATAGAACTGGATTAACTATAGTCAAAATGGTCACATGTCTAACTGTGTTCTCTGTTTAAAAAAGTCCTATTTGGCCACTAGATTTGTCTTCAATATTGAGCTCTTCACTGCCGTGGACATTCTTGTAAATGTGATTTAGGACACGACACATAACAATATCACGATTTGAATAACTTAAACTCAAAATATGATCAACAGAATCTTCATTGCTCTAACATTTTTTTAAACTAGCCTTACATCACATCAAATAGATTTTTCCTCCTTCAATAATCCTCTCAAGCATAATGTCAAAGTCAAGATTTAATAGAACTATTGTGATGTATCCAGACATCGACAGGTACATATGAAATTTGACTTTGTTCCATAGGTGAGCTACTTGAATAAAAGCATCTTCAAAAGTGTTTTTTCAGCTTTCAAATTTACTGTTTGCAGTCACCGTTTTCTTTGTATGGTTGTGTCGTATTATTTCTACACGATAACATTTAGAGAAATACTATGTCATCCCATTCAGTTCTAATACCATAAAACAATGATGTTTGAGTTAATTTCGATGTTCATAAAAACAATTTTCACTTGAAATAAAATAAATATAGCCACGTAAGTATTCAATCTTTTCATGCATGTTTTTTTAGATAATTTCAAAATTTTGCATGATGAGCATTTTTCATATCAAAAGAATTTTAGTATAAATTACAAAAACTTCTTCGAATAATATTGTTTCGTTGTGAGATAAAATATCTTTACATCTCTGTTGTTCATGGTTTAAGATTTGTTTCTAAGCTCGTGGCTCTACGTGGCGAAAAGGACTCCGCTAGTGAATACTAGATCCGAAAATGTCTAGTCTTTAATTCTAAGAATTCATTTCAGACATTCGAAGCTACTAATTCATACATTTTCTTTTTCATTGCTTTTCCTTAGCCAATGCTCTCATGTGTTTATATATAAGTATTTGGTACCAACTTCTTGAATATTTCTGACTTGCGAGTAATCCATCCGTTACTCATAAGCTTCTTTGAGTGTTCCACAAATTTGATGATACGAATACGAATTTCTTATGGACACCAGAACCCATCGATATCTCTTTCATAGTATATCATCTAATTTTTGCCATAAAATAGTTTGAATATAAATATGATGACAATCAATAACACTCGTATAACCTGTAGAGTTTCATCATCTGAACTATATTCATTGAAGAATAATAAATGGCACTTTGTTTCTCAAGAATGAATTTTAACTTATTCTTTTTCAACATAACGAACAGAAACAAAATCTTTCCTTGCAGAGCATCATTGAGAATCACTAATACTATTTCTATACGTATTTAGTTTAAGGTATGTGTGAAACAAAGTAATCCAAATCTAATAGTTTGCATGTGGCGACATCATGTCTCCGATAAAGAATTTCGATTAGCTTATCTGATTGGTATATGGTCAACCGGGAACAGACAAAGACCATTCATTAATGTTAGACAAAGAATTTGTTCGTTCGTTCGTTGGATGACCGTTCTTTATTTCTAAACTTTTGTTCGACGAAATCACTTGTTCTTTCTGTCTTTATTTCATAAAAAGATTCTTTTTGTTCTTGATTTTTTTAAATTTAACTTCTTAAGATAAAAATTTTATGATAATAGAGATCTAATTGTTTCAAAATCATGCTGCAACACTTATCGGCAACTAGTCCTTATGTTTGGTTCGTTGTAAAAAGACATTCGACTCTTTTTTCCATTAATTAATTTCCTATTATAGCGATTTAACTCGTGGACCCATTGAGCCAGCCAACCGAATGGCATCAACATCCACAGCAAGAGTAGCGGCCTTACTCGAGCAGAAAGAAAGTTTTCCGAAGGTAATTGATCACATAATCTCAATCCCATGTAACCATTTTTTATTCAGACACGTACGCCACTGAAACTCCTAGGAATGGAAGAAATACCAATGGATAGCTCGATGGCAACAGCAACAAATGATATAAATGCTAGTCTTCAACCTGTTTGGTATACGGAACAAACTATCGTTGACGATCATCATATGCAATTCGAAGCCAACAATAATAATTCAGTTATACAAGATAAATCTCGAGCAAATCTAACACGAACAACACTACCGCCAATTGAAAGTGAAAGTTCTTTGATTGATGAAGAAGACGAAGAAGAAGAACTTCCTTTGAATCAACCATCATTAATGCATAAATCATCAACATTTACTATCGAGCCAACAATGAATATTGAAGCAGCTTTTGACGACATCGAAAAAGAAAATCTGAGCATCGACGATAATAAACCTTCGATAGTAGAACCATCGGATGAATCGTTTCGTACTCTTGAAAGACTCTTAGGTCTTGGTTCAGCGACAACAACAATGCATGAGTCACCGAAACCAATTCATGATACACTTTCACTAACTGTCGTGACACCAACGGATATTGTTAATTCAACAACAACATCATTACGCATGAGTTATGCACCAAAAACAACAACAGATAGTTTACCATCATCACAAGAAATACCTAAGATGCCAACAATCGAAAGTATAACATCAACCAATCCACCATCGTTTCTCATGGACAATGATGCGACTATTGAAGATGAACAAATATCAGCAACGTTGAATCAACAAAGTTCATTGGAATTATCTGAGACGAATATTAATAATGAAGACGAAGGAAATTTTTCATTTGAATTAAATGATTTTTCGAATAATTCAAAATCTGAATCAACAATCAACGTTCCGGAACCGCCAAGTCAACCGATAGTGCCGATACGTGCACCTACATGCGCTGATGTTGCTTATCGAGCATTAGTTAAACCACGATCAAGTGGAAGAATATCTCAACCTGTCAAAGCTCATTCTCCATTAGCTGTATCAAGTAAGAAAAGTCCACATTTTTTTGTTTGTTTCTTCTAATTTGATTATCACAAAATATCATTGCATCTCTTACAGATAAGCCTCGTTCATCAGCTCCGCCATCGCGTATGCTTCGTTCAAGCTGCCGTCGTATATCTACCGATGCTTCAGCACAAAATTCAATGGTTGAAGGTAATTATTCGGACAATAGAGAAACTTAATCATTTTTTTGTTGCGAGAATTCCTTTGTAGTATTCGATTCAAGAGAAATAGTGTATTCTCTGATCTTTTATTTATTAAATGAGATATAAGTCTATATTTTTGCTATCATGACTAATTAGACACGAAAACAATTTTAATGATCAGCTGAGTTTACTCTGACAAACATTCATACGTTGAAGTCGGATGAGAGATTTTTACTGAATAGTCTCTTCGATCTACTTACAATATAGAATTAATTAAGATTATCTAAATTTACTTATCTACGAGTTCAATTTAAATTAGAAACTGGTGAAAAATGTCGTATTCCACTATCTTTTGTACAATCGAACTATTCTAGATATTTGTCACTAATATTAACCGATCAATAGATGTATCGTGTACAAATCATCACGCACACATCGAAAAGATTGCGACAGTAGTACTTCGTATTACAGGAAATATTCCCCAGATGAGAGTAAATAACGCATGTTTTTACTGATAGAAGTAATCGAAAAATTTCAGCCTACAACAGATGCACTTGGTTATAGCCCCACTCATGTCGTCTATAAAGTATATCACAATTTGTTTCCTCTCTATTTGATGACGATTAGCAGCTAGAAGATGTATGATGTTTTCAATTCGCATGAATTTCAATAACAATTTTTGTTGTAGAACAACCATCATCAAATAACGAATGTTTTGTTAACAATGATACAGCTGAAGTCTATGTCGAGAAACAACAGGAACTTGTAGAAATGGTGAGTGTTCCTGAAGAAGATGAAAACGAACACGAAAAAACAAGTTCAATCACATTAAATCTTACTGCGTCGAAACAAAACAATCGAACCCTACCAAATCAACCTGAAGAAGTAGCTACACCAACGCAACCATTAGCATCATTACTATCACGTGAATATACGTATAATACACCAAAACATCGCTCATCGCAACGTCATCGTTCAATGTTAACTACATCAGCTCGACAACCACATGAACCAACAAGTGTGAATGGACAAGAATCAAGTTCACCATCAATTCCATCGAAGTCCATGTTAAATGTTCTTTTGACACAACCGACTGAAGGCGAGCAAAATACATTAAGAAATTCAACAATGGATTCTCCGTTCATACCATCAAAATCAATGTTAAATATACTTTTAACAAAGCCAACAGAATCATCATTGAACTCGGCATCAAATTCTCCTTCGATACCATCGAAATCAATGTTAAATGTTCTTTTAACAAAAGAAACTGAAACTGAACCCTATTTATCATTGAATTCAACAATGGATTCTCCATCTGTACCATCGAAATCAATGTTAAATATTCTTTTAACAAAGGCAACTGAAACTGATCAACAACCACTGGCTAATTCCACAATGAATTCACCATCGAAGTCAATGTTAGGAATTCTTTTAACGAAGCCAACAGATAATGAACAAAGTATTCTACAAGAAACATTAACGACATCGATTCGACCATCATTGAATCGTATATCAACACGTAAGAGTAAACGCTTATCAACTAATCTAACGCCTCGGGTTAGTATAAATCCACTACATTCATCAACACCGTCAGTGACAAGACATAAATCATTACAAATGGTTTCAATCGGTGAACAAGAACAAGTTTTAACAACTGTTCCTCAACAAGAAATTGAAATCCAACCAATTGATGATACTGACGAAAGTATTCAAAAGCCGAAGAAAGCTCGTACTATTGATGCCGGGGTTCAAACGACACCAAGTCTTAATACATCATCACGTCGTCATGTTCATATAATCGAACAACAATCAACACCCATCGCTCAAATGAATCAATCATCATCGAGCATTCTTATTCATGAACAACAAGAGCAAGACATAACACCAAATCAAACGAAACTCATGATAAGTTATCAACGCAATGTCCGTTTTCAATTAACTCCAACAACTGATGCACGTTTAACTGAAAAAGAAAAATTTGAAGAAAACTTACGTGGTCTGAAACCAGATGTGGTTATTAATCCAATACCCATCGTACCCGAAGTTAAACAGGAAATTGCTAAATCCGTTACGAAGAAACTAATTAAAAAGTCTTCAAAAGCTAGAAAGAAAGTGTTCACACCAAGAAAGAAGAAACCTTCATCCGTGAGTTCACACCATGTATCTAATTATATTACTGTTCCGTTTATTTTCACTATTAAGAACAAGAAATCGGAAATTGCTCCATCTAAAGCACGTTCACAACGGAAACAACCCATAGTCGAAGCCAAATCAGCTGCGCAAAAACGAGCAAGTCCTGAAGTGGCTAGTGAGCCTGCTGCTAAACGTAGCAAAACATCGAAATCGGCTGAAAGTAAATCTTGAGCATTCGAATCTTTTCTAATTGTCATCGTTCGACTTCATTTAGCTCGTACATCATCATCAAGCCGGTCGAGAACACGAAATGTTTCGTCCAATAATAACACAACAAAAGCTGAATCAATCGAACGACAACAAAGCAACTCCAAAAGAAGCAAGCCAGCATCGAAACAACCAGCTACTAAAAAAAAGAATAAATCGGAACGAAGTACTTCAGCACAGAATAAAAAGATTCCACCAACACCAGTCCAGCAACGACGAAGCGCGTCAACAAATAATAAGAAAACAAAATCTCATCTCGTTGAACACAAACCAAATGTTTCAAAAACAACGAAATCCGAATCAACAACGCGTGTTTCGAAAACAGCTAAACTTCAAATAATTGAACAAAAACCAGCGGAATCCATTGAACGAGAATCAAGACCACGAACGCGTGCGACAAATGAGAAAAGCAATAAATCAGAAGCGATCATTGAACAACCGATGAAGTCCGAAAAGAAGAAATCAGAACCAAAGCGAACAACATCAAAAAAGAATTTATCACCAGAACCAATCAAACCACAAAAAACGGCATCAAACAAAAGCAAAGCTGCATCAAAACGACGTCTTTCGACAAAGCATACACCTGAATCAATTGAACAAGAAAAGCCTATAATTGAAAACGATAAATCAGAGCATAAACGGCGTTCATCGAAAAAACATAACTCGGAACCAACTGAACAAAAACAAATAGAATCCATTGAACAAAAGCAAAGTGTATTGAAAGATTTGCCATCTGAATCAACTGAAGTAAAATCAAGAACACGAAGTCGTGCAGCTAAGAATAAAACCGAACCGATTGCACAACAAAAAACAACAGAAAAGAATAAATCTGAACAAAAACGACGTACATCAACAAAAAGTACAACTAAACCCATCGAACAAGACAAAGAAATCACGGTTGAACCGAAACCCATGGAATCAAAAACAAAAAAACGTCGATTCGAAAGTTTAGAACCAAAAAAAAATGAAGTTCAAATTATTGAATTGAATGCAGAAGAACGAAAAAAAGTTCGTTGAAATTTTCCTCAGCTTTTCGTTATATTTGAAAACTCGACTTTTTCTTTCTATGACAACTTAGATCGAAGAATTAACTGTTGCCGAACTTAAATCTCGATTGATTTCGCACAAAGAAGATATACCGAAAGGTGCGAAGAAAGCTGATCTTGTCGCTTCTCTTATTAAAATCGAAACGAATTTAATCCAAAGTATGTTTAGAACGACTTGTAAAAAAAAGCTTATTTTTTGTTTGATTATTTTCTATAGAACAAAAGCAACCTGAAATACCTGTCGCCAGGGCAACCCGCCGCCACAAAAAATAGATCTCTTGATTGAAAGCTGAATTTATTTTTAATATGAAATTGCAGTTCTTTATTATTCATATTCAATTAATTACTCTTCATGTTTGTTTTGTATATTTTGTAAAGATAATCATACGTATATATATATATATATCTATTCTATTGAGCTTGAGTTACTAATTTGTTAGTGTACGTAAGTTAGGTTTAGTTTTGTTGCTTATCTCGATTGAAAAAAAATAACTTTAATACCATTGTTGTTATATTTTGTTTTTCTTCGTTGTTGTCTTGTGTGTTTGCATATTGTCTTAGTTTTCTGAAAATAATGTATTATAATACAACCAATGATCGAATAAATTTAGCTCATATATCTGAGCTAGAAGAAATACGAAACAACTTTGAATGATGATCAGTTTATTACATGTTCAATTAAGAAAAGAACAGAATTTTTGTTGATAATTACATCATGAAGTAAAAATAACCTTCTAACTATTTTAGTGTATGTAAATCATTCTTGATAGCTTGTAAGATAAACAAAACAACGACTAACCACAAACATGCGATCGCTCATCCCTCGTTAACTGTATGAATGGTTCATTTACTATCTTATTCGATGCTATTACGTTTTCATGCGAATTTTGCAAATGTGTTCAATAAAAAAAGAACTTCAATGAGCATTCTCTTTTCAGAAGACGATTAATGTACACAATCGTAAACATTGTGTTCAATTCAAAATCTATCCTTGTCGGATTCTTCGATAGACGTGTGAAGTCCTACTTTCAGCTCAGATTTTGTACACATTTCAGTTGATTATTTCGAAACAAGAGAATGAAACTGCTCATCTTTAGTAATTTGATATTTTAAACACTATTTTTTGCTAGTGAGCTTTGTTGATAAATTCATCGGATTTCTCAGGTATGATGCCATTTTTGAATACTGGAATGGTTGAATGTACAACATAACTGGTCGATATAGTTACCATTTATCATAGCTTCTGTTTTGTTGATCAGAAATAGTGATTATTCTCGTTTATATATCCATCGATGCTTCGAATTTATTTGATACATCAATATTATGGCCTATATTTACGTGTATGGAGGAGATAGATTAGCAGATTAAACTTATTTCAAATTTTTGATAAAGGCCAATAATAGAATTCTGAAAACATAAAAATATCTTATCTGTTATTTGGCAGATCCGTCAGCATAATTATGGCTCGAAAATATTGAACAAAAGTACGAATGAGAAACAAAACTGTTCAAGATTTGATGAATTGCATAGTAAACGTGAAAATGCATTCAGAATAAAATACAAAAAAATTAGTGATTGAATACTCTCACTCGTGTACATCAATTCTAATCCGTTATCACATATGTTTTTCGGGTAAAGGATAAGAATAACAAGTACGAGCTTAGTTTAACAAGGAATGAAATCACGATAAGTTAGTAAGATGTCTACTGAATATTCAACGAACGCATTTTAATATATGTAGTTATATTGCTATGTGAGTCTTCTCTTCATGTTTATTCACGCCTACTCTTCTATTCATCTATGTAATCTTCGAGTTTAATCTTTCTATTTTGATATTCTTTCTTACTCTTTTCATCGACCCATTTCTCTCTCATCATGTTATTTCAATCATCTATGCTAGCAACATAGATAGAAAGAAGTCAAATAGAGAATAAATCAAAGTCCTCGTCCAAGTAGGATAGTTTTCAGATTGATTTTGTTTACAAATATTTCCTATCGGTGTAGGACTAGAATTATGCGGGTTTAAATTGATGAATCCAACATTGAGAGGAAAGTTAATTTAAAAACTATTTATAGACTATTAAGCATTAAAGAACAATAATATCAATAGATAGTTGAATAGTTATTTATAGTAGTACTAATAATGAAGATCAGTGAACCATCATATTTCATCATTATTCGATTCTCATTTTTGTGTATTAGTTAATGTTTCTCCACGGAATGACATTCACTAATTAAAAAGATAGAAAAAATTGATTGGCATTGCTCGTATTGAGATTTATTCGTAATTTTGAACATCATTGTTGTATTACTCAAGAATTGCTAGGCGCCATTTATTAGTGACTTATTTTCAAGATTGATGGTAGCCATCAATAATTACCAAAAAAAAATCAGCATCGAGAATTGATTCGCAAATATTCCTGTAAAAGGTAGTAAAACGAACCAATCAGAGGATTCCTCGAACCTAATTCTTTTTTTTCATAATCATATAATTCAGAATCAAGTGAAACGGCTGAATATTTCCTGTTTTAATGATCGTCTATCAACGAAAATCCTTATATAATCATCTATAAGTGAATAAGCAAATGTAGCACCGTTGTCGATACATGTAATTGTTTTTTTTTTGATTGGATGTATGTTTCATGTGATCAATAAATATATGCATTGCTATTCCATGATGTACATATGAATAGTACAAATTAAGTCACATGATATTGTAGTAAGTAAATTTGAGACTTTCAAAAATAAGGACATCATTGCACAAGTAAATTATAAGGAAACAAGTTTTATTTCGTTAATTAAGCTTTCAATTGTATCCTAACAAAAATTGATGGTTGATTAGGTATACTGTGTTGTATCACCAGTTATTAAAGAAAACTACATCCATCGGTTTTATATTTTCTAAACTATGCTAGTCATTTAATACTATGGAAAATGAAGGGCACAACGCCACTTTCGATTAGTCCAACTAACAGTTTAAAGTCAGTCAGCTCAAACATCTGTATGTTCAAGATCAATGCGTATAGGATTCAGTTTTTCCATAACAATACTTCTCGAACCCTTTATGAATATCCAAGGAGGAAGGGTACGGTCCACTGTAAATCACCGTAAACGGCCGTTTCTACACTGTATTAGTACCATATTCCACCGTAAACCAGACCCATAATTTACGACCGTATTTGTATCGTATATCGATCGAAAACAGCCATATTTCCTTTAAAATACGGTCATAAATTATGGACCAGGTTTACGGCAGCATACGCTCCGTATTTGATCGTAAACCGCCGTATACGTACCGTATGCTTTCACCTAGGATAGAAAGATTTTGAGGCTTTATACCATGGAAATAAATGAATCATTCAAACAAATAAATTTTCTTTAATCAATCAAACATACATTAATTACAGAACTATATTCATGACAAATTCTACAAGTACGTTATGTCTCACTGTATGGTAATGAGTAGACAAACCAACATAGATTCAATTTAATTTAATTCAATTTCCTTTATTATATTTAGAAATCATTCAAAACACTATTAGCAAAATCTGAAGAGATATCATGCAAAACACGATTAAATTATGCAACGAACATATTGTTGAAAGATAGTTAATATACATCACAATTATTACGATTCGTATTGAATTAAAATATAATAAACATCTTCAATATGTGCCAGTAGAATACTTGTTTATTTTTATGATTGATGAATGTATGATGACGCAGAAGAAAAACATTTTATTACGATCCTCTCAGAAGTTAAATCTACGCTGGAACCGTTCGAATGGTATGACATTGAGCAGGTATGTTGAATTCGTAGTAGATAGACATAGTTCATAAAACAACGAAGTATTTTCAGGAGGCCTTCATTTAATAGTGTTGATAACCTCTTATTCTTTAGATTATGCCTTATACTTTCGAGTCCATGTATTTCAAAGAGTTACTTTTTGTATAGCATATAAGAAAAAACCGCAAGTATCATAACTAAAACATGGATATTTTCTGTTTGTATAGATGCTTTTATTATTTAAAATAATGAAATACAATACTAAGAAGATAGTTCGAGTTTGTCACCTTTAACATTAATCACCATTACCATGTGTATCATCTTTCTCTCTTTCATAATCATGAAAAGCACCACTGATGAAACGGCTTAATCTGTTGAGTAGATTTTATTCATTAAGTAATTTCGTAAAATATTCTGTAAAAAGTTCATTAAACTAAAAACAAACTACTTATATTACCTTTTATTGACATGAGTGCTGTTAGTATAAAGTCAACATGTAGTTTTCCTCCAACCCAATGAAAAAGTTTTAGCAATTAAATTTTAATAGTAAAAATGTTAATATTAAAGTTAAATAATAATAGAGTTCATCAGCAGCATCCGAGTTGGAAGAAAATGGTCTGAAACGGCGTACAAACGATGTAAATCGTTATAAAAAACAGCACCGTTTTCCGTCAGTTCGGAAAGCGAAGAGAATACTGTTAAAAGCGATGGGCCTTTTCTATCAAGGCCAAAAACGACGGCGCCGTAAACGATATAGAACGGCCCTGAATCTTCAAAAACCTGCGCAAAACATCGCCGTAGTATGCCATACCAGAAAAGTGATGCAAATAGTGTAAAAAATGGTAGCCATTTTCTAGCGAAAAAGTGCTCCGTAAAATGGTATGACGGATCACGGCAAAAGATGGTGAGAATGAATGCCGTTTTATGTTGCTTTATAGCTGTTTTAGGCCATTTTCGATTTTCTTTCAGATGTCGGGAACGACCCTCTTGAGATGTTTCGTGTCCGTAATAATATCACCTTTCTGATAAACGACCTCTAAAAACTGACGATCTCGATTGTCCGAAGATAAAACTTCTTTTCCCTCTAAAAGAAAGAAATAAACAAAAAAGTAATGTACTTAGAATTCTTACTATTTTCCTTGACATTGACCACGACGAAACCTTCATTCGAAAAATCAAAGTGACTTGATACCACCATGGAATCGAATTTATCATCGAATACATGCTTATGAAAAAACAGTATGACTACCAGAATCTATGATCTGACATATACGCAGGTCAAAGAAGCACGGTCTGAAACAATTACGCATGTTAACGTAAACGGTCGTTTACAACCGTCATGCTCGTCTTGTGTAGCAACGATTGATAGTGCATATCATCAATGACGACAGAAAAATCTTTAAATAACACAAGATTTATTTTTAAAAATGAAAAGTTTGGGTTTCGAGTGGGTTGAGGATATGTGAGCATGAAGAGGTATAAGTTATTCCATGGTGTTGATATTCTGATCGATACGAAGTATTGAAGAAAAGGAAAGAAAAATATCGAAAGGACAAACGTTAAAAGTAAAAATTTGGTAAATTATTAAAAGGGTATAGCGTCAAAAATAAAACCTTGCAAAGAGAAGCAGAATAATTCAAAAGATGTAAGTAACAAAACTGTTGCTTTTATTTCATTGGTAACTCTTCAACCAGCACATTTTGCTTCTTGGTGGAAAAAAGAGCTTGTAAAATAAATAGATGCACATTGAAAAAGGGTCCCGCTGTAGTTTCAGAAAATATTACATTTATTATGCGGTACGTTGGTGAGATAAATGTGAATATGGTTGCGGTCTGTGCTTTGAATGGAAGAAGAGCTCCACTTTTACCAACACGTTCATATTTTCTTTTGAAGACTTTCTATTTCAATTTTCCTCTGGAAATGTTTTTCAATTTCGACATAATCCTTTTTGATATTTTTCACCAACATCTGAATATTGCTAATCCTACTGGACATTTTCGTCAGAAAAAACTATGCCTAACTTTGATAATACTTCATTATCAGCTTCATCTTGGGTAACATCCACTCGTACATCATCTTCTTCCGACGCAACATATTCAATATCTGCAATCAGATGTTTACAATATTGGAAGATGAAATGCATTTTGAAGTTATGTTTAATAGTACCATAGGTAGTCAACAACTTAATATACACCTAGAGAATGTTTCGTTTGAGGCAGTAGATATCTGGCTGTCACGAATCATAAAAGCACTCTGACAGCGACAGCAATCGCTACACTCACAACAAACAGTGTCATGATAGACAATGTCATCGAAACTTGATCGGATGTAAAACTGCAACAACCATTTTTGGGAAGCAAAGGCAGTCGGACCGAATAGAATCTAAGTATAACCTAACCCGAATTGGAGTTTTTCCATTTCTTTTGGTCCCTGTTGTGAAACAACTTTTATCTATTCGTCTCCGTTTAATTAGTGATGTGACAGTTTGTTCGAATCTATAGTTTATTCTCTATCTATTAAGTCTTTGTAGTCGATTTCAATATGTATGGATTATCGCAATATATTCAAATGATTTGTCTATTTAAATGAACACTATTGTTATTCATTTAACTCGTACAAACACATATAACTTATTATTATTTGAAATGAGCTCAATATTTAATTCAATATTTCGTAATATGAAAAAGTTGTTTATTCCATTAAATCGCGATAGATGCCCTTCTCTTTCATGTAACAATGTAAATATTACAAGAGAAGTAGATTGAGAGTTATCAAAAAGCGTTTTTGTTATTATTATAAATATTCAACAGAACTCATTTTTTAGAAGGAAGATATGTATTAAGCTACAATTGAGCAAATATGTATGTAAATCGAGTTCCATTTAGCTCGTTCTTTTATTTATTGGAATAGTACAATAGGTTTACTATACTAGGAATGAAGATCATCTAAAATAAGATCTCTCGCATCTGTGCTAAAAATAAGTTGTTTGCCTCTGCTTTTCACAAAATTAGAAATTAGCGTGCATATTTTGTTGGAATTGAAATATGTTACTCGCATCATAATTATGCCACAATGTAACGAATGAAGTCTTTCACAACGAATGGCACTAATTTCATCATTGTATTCTAATAGAGAATTAATCAACCATGCTAATCTGTTCCCATATGAAATTAATCGTCGTCTTCTCTGTGTAAAAGTATGGGAGTAATATATAATAATCAATATTCCATATTTAACAGCTGCTGTTTGTGTCCTCTCAATTATAATCCTTTCATACAAATATTCTTTTATTATAAAATACCAATCATTTGAGAGACTTCAGAGTACAACGATGATGCAGTCACAATTCTTTAAATGTCTCTGCATCCTAAATAACGGAACTCAGAATCTTCAATAAATGAAAAGTTATCAGAATACTGTGAACCCCTCTTAGTAAATTGACGGTATTTTTGAAAACTGATATATAGTTGTAGTTGATCGAACTATGCGATTTCGAAAAGAAAAAGTAGAGCGATCATTTGGAAAACGGTACTATTGGAAGTGCTCAGATGTAAGACAAAAATGCTAAGCTCATTTCACTAATCTTGAGTGAATATTTTCAACATACATTTCTCAGAAGAATATTTAAAAAACTTTTTCTTGGCAAAATATGTAAAACGATTTTCAAGTTTATCATAGAAATGAATTATCTAAAAACAAGGTTAATGCATAATATAGAATGTGATTTGTAGATATTTTTACAAAACATCAATATGCTAAAAATAAAAATCACTTGTATATTTTATCAAAAAGAAACACATTTTTTAAATACTTTTCTGAAAAAAAGGTAAGATGAAATCATGCAGTCAATACTAAGTAAAATAACCTTAATATCAATTTTCACTTGATCATTTAGAAATATCGTTTTTTCAAAATGATAGCTCTACTTGTCTTCTACAGTTTTACATAGTTCGATCAATTAACTGATCATTAGTTTGTCATAAATACCATTGATTTACTAAGAGGGATCAAAGCTTTCTGACCACCCTTTAGTTTTAAGAGGTAAAAGTTTATCGGAGTAAACCGTTAAAAAAAAGACAAGAATTATTCACCCATCGCGTGCTTATGGAAAATGATAAAATTTAAAGTAAAAAAAATAAGGAAATAATTAAAAATATTTACTGATATGTCGAGAATTACACGTACAGAAAACCTTTGACACGTAGTAAACAACGAAGTGATATCTTGATAATCTTAAGCGAAAAAATCTTGGTAAAAAAAATACCCTTCGGGTCTGTTGTACCGAGCTGAGAAATATGAATCGGGCCTGACGGACCTACACAATATCTGGGGTACGTTGGACTAGATCAGGTTACGAAAAATTGGCCCATATTGAGCTCTGCCATTTAGGATAAAGGTATTAGTTTCATTAACTCATCCAAAAAAATCTATCAGCTTAATGGGATGCCTATGTTGTGTTTGTTATTTGTTATTATTATTATTATCATTATTGCGCAGACACACTAAAACACAGCATCAATAATAGTCAAGAGACAAAAGAGAAAAAATAGTTTCTGTTCTTCTGTTTATATTTCAGATGTCAAATAGAAAGTGGTACAATGTATCGTAGAGATATGCCTTGTGTCTCTGATGATGATAGAAAATTCGATTTGATCTTTCTCCATGTTTTTTTCAGAGATGCAATATTACGGATACCATCTGTAATGAGAGGTCACAAAGAATTCATGTAACCGCCTCTATCGGAATGTAATGGCATGAAACGGGTCCATGTATTAAAAATCCACGTATATACCTCTGAAAAAATGAGGAGTCAAGAATTTTTATTTCCTGTCATCATGTTGATGTTCGAGTGTATCGATATTCAATAGCATGAAAAACGTTGAATTAGTCAATATGATGTCAATCGGAAATGTTTGGAATAGCACAGTAGAATTAGCGAAGCGTGAATTCGTGGTTTATATGTACTTGTCGGTCTATGAGTGTTTAGTTTTCATTGCTTCTGGCAGCTCTTAGGTTGTACGAGTTTCAAGATTTTAGCCCGTGATGTAGAGTATGTACCAGATTATTTTTGTGTATTCGTTTCAACTGAAGAGGTACCCTATACGACTTTTACAGTAGCGTGGAAAAATAAGGGGTTGTTGTTAGGAGTTGAGATATCTCCCAGAGGGCTTTTGGTTGGTTTTTGATGATGGAGATCGATTAGTTGTGACGACTCGTCTAATGGCACCTTTCGTTTCCAAATCTCATTTAGATAAGCCGTTCTATTAAGTGCCATCTACACAAGGTTGTCTTCTATAGCATCTACGTGAAGATTAACAGATGTTTATTGATGTTGACATTGCATGTGATTTCTTAAAGTGCTAATATGATTATGGGTGTGAATAAGTGTAGGTGGGTGAGGCTGGCAGATAAAAATAATCACCGCGAGCAACCCTATCGGATCTCACAGATAACCAACTATCGTTGTTAAGCACAACTAAGCCCAAACCAAATAGATAGTGTCCAGTAGAGTTCACGACAGGACAATGATTTTTGCGTGGCTTGACCTTCAGATTGAACCAGGCGACCTTATGTTTCAAACTTTTTTATAATTATGAAATTTACTAATTCGTATTTTCATGGCATAAGTTTCAATTGGTACTTCGATATGTTTTTATGAGAGCAATAGAATGTGTTATACTGATTCTCAACGAGGAGCAGGCATGAATCAATTTTGAGAATGGCTTTATGAAAATCTTTGTAACACAAACTATGGGCATGAGTTCTGAAATGAAACATTTTCAATCATTTAGCAAATCAAATACAGGCTGAAATTCAAGAATTTGCGTGAAGATATTTAACTTATTTTTAAATTGAGTTATAACTAGAAATGAAAAGTATCGATTATCTTAAGTATTTACTGATATGTAGACTATCTTCAATCTTAAATATGTAGGAATAAGAACTCCTCAAAATATACTTAAAAATCTCAACCAATCTTAATTTATTATTTGATGATTTTTATTTATACGATAATTTTTTAAGTGTGTAGGACCTGACTTTCCATCAAACGAAACTGTGTAAAGCCCCCGACACATTAGAAGACCCCCCTATATTAGAAGACCCCCCTATAATAGAAGACCCCCCTTG
Source organism: Rotaria macrura (assembly GCA_900239685.1). Lineage (NCBI taxonomy): Eukaryota > Metazoa > Rotifera > Eurotatoria > Philodinida > Philodinidae > Rotaria > Rotaria macrura. Next base: position 55,568 of record OENT01000503.1, on the reverse strand, counting down.
GATAAATGAAGCAAAAGACATATTAGAAGACCCCCCTGATAAACTCGATTTTTTTTCAAATAATTTCTGGAGTTTATTAACTTTTTAGTATTTAAGTCATAATTGTATCGTAGATAAGTACGAATAATATTTTGCTTCCTTTATGAAAATTATGTTTCAGCTCGAAGTGAAAAAAGTCTTGCGAAACAATCAATTGGAAACAAGTGTTTAGTAAAGAATGGATTTCTTTATACAACAAATATCATGGGATCTTTTTACTGCTCTTATGCAGCATATTGTGAAAGAACTCTTACGGTTCTCTATACAAAAAAAACCCTCTCACGGTCTTGAGTTATAATGGACTCAGTGTAGAACCTTGAGTATAACACATGAAGAAATCTTTGTACAATAGTAGCATAATAGGTGAAAATTCGTTGTGTAACAATTAAAATGCCGAATTACCGTTATCTCTAGAAATTCTGATACATATTCATCACAAACCTTTCTTTCATAGTTGAAAAAAAAACGTGAATTCATGTATATACGCTCGAGGCAGAAACGAATAAGAAAACCTTGATTCGACTATATCNTTACCGATCCGTTACGTTACCAAGTAACGGTAACTTCCTTCCCCTATTCTTAATACAAACGTATTCATTGAAGTTGACTTGAGCCTAATAAATATGTTATTAGAATATAGATTTTCATGTGAACAGATTGCATTAATACTAGTCAAAAATCAAGAAAAATTAATTCGATTGAGCTTGACAAAACAAGTTAATTCTTTTTCTGAGTTATGTAGTTATTGAGAAGTTAAATTTTGGTTAATGGCAGATCTAATTTTTTAGAAAAAACAAAACTAGTGGACATTTTGCCAAGCTTTTCGGATACACTGCCTTTAATATTCTAAGACTATTTATTATCAATGACATATCTCTTTTTTCACAAGATAGCATTTGTTACTTTCTCGTTGTACACATGTCGAATAAGTAAAACAACCGCGTTTTCGAACGATTGAATTGAATTAAAATGAATTGAAACGGATGTTTGTTACAAAGACTGCTGAAAAATATAACTTTTTTAGGGGACATAATAGAAGACCCCCTTGTAACTTATAAGCGATAAGACAGAATAGAAGACCCCGGGTCTTCTAATGTGTCGAGGGCTTTACTTGATTCTAGTTTGAACTATAGCTCTTGGAATGATGAAATTTTTTAATTGAATAGAGTTAACTTCGTTAGTATCAGATTGAATGAGTGAGAAAAATTTTTAATCATTTTGCCCGAAAAAATCTAGAACTAGTAGTAGTTACATATCATCAAAAGAGAAAATTCAAAAAGACATTGAAAAAATTTGAATTTCACAGAAATTAAAAGTTAATAGTCAAACACACGCTCAAAACACCGAATAAAATCATTAATTTGAATTAATGGCAAACAGAAAATATCAAAAACAATCTTCATGAACTCGTCTCATTCTTAGAGTTGAATATTGTAAATTCTACTATTAAATCACACTCAGGCTAAGAACTTCAGCCTTGCCTGAACTACAGGTAAGATCAAACATTTTCTAGCCTGATAAAGCAGCGCACAAACATAAAAGATCAGGTTGGCGTGCTGGGTGTAGGGGTGACGCGAAGTGGTCCAAGCACGGGAGGAAGAGGTATTCAGAAATCGGAGAAAATAGTCTATAATTTACCTTCAATTTATAAAAATTTGTCGCATGCCTGGGCCTATTCGAAAATTACTTTTCACGACGGCTAATACTAAACTCCCGCTTTTTCTAAAAACTAGTGATAGGGGGCGAGCAGTGTAGCGCGGCGAAGATGCCCTTACCTCATATCAAGCGTCATTCTCCGAGAGCATAGTGTAATTCAGAAACTGACCCTACGCTTCCCGACAAATCAAAAACAATGCTTAATAAATCTCCTTGATTCGCAAAAACTCGATCAACCCCGACTTTGGAGGAAATCTAAAATTACTTTTCCAAAGCACGAAGTGACCCGCTCCCTCCCCCATCCCGCACTCTTGGCCAAGTGCCTGGCAAGCTGCATGTCGGGCAAGCAGCTTTGGCACACACACGCATGAGTTCTTGAAACGTACGCTCTCAAAAGACATGAATAGTAGCTTGTCCACGCAAAGACTCATAGCCCGCCCGACGCCGACATGCTTCATTACAGATTCTAGAATTTCAGGTCTCTCAGAGGGATATATGCCGATACATTGACCTTTTACACGCAATTAAATTCAGATAGAGACGGGTACAAAAATTTTTTTTCGAACTCTCGTTACAAGTTATATTTATATTTGTGAAGCCCTCGAATTATCAAGGCAAGTTGGCCATATTGTGAGTATGAATTCGGTTCGACTTCGAAAGTTTGAAATCCGACGAATTGTAGCTGAGACATCGATTTTTCTACAACAGTCTTCGTTGTAATCAGATATCACATGCTTGATTTTAGAAATTCGAAAAACAAATAAAGCATTAAATTGACTCGATCCCAATGCATGAGACAAAGAATGTAAGCCATATTTTGAAAATGTTACGCTGACAAACCTCCATTTTCACGGACCACAAAATATACTAGAGGTCACCAGTAAATACATTTTCACATAAGAGCTGATTGGTTCGTAGAAGTCGACATCGTGTGTATGTGTATGTCTGCTCTGCACTCGTTTTTTTTCTTCAGTTTTGCCTCTCGGCCTACCTACTTATTATTGCTTGCTGGATCAAGTACCTATCTATTAATCGTTTGAATGCGATTTTTTTTTTCATCTTTTCTTTTTGCACACGTCCTGTCATTCTTTTAGATTTTCATATATTCCAACCGTGCTTTTGAGTGCTTATTATTCAATAGATGTGAGTCATTGGTTCTTAATTATTTAAATCATGTGTTTGCCTTGTTTAGATGGATTCATCAAGTTATACTGGTTTACCAAATAAACTTTTTCAAGGTTTAACGTCAGTTAAATCAACATTAACAACTGGTCATATTCTTGAAAAATCTGAAAAGGGATTTCTTGATAACAATGATCGGTTTCATCATCATATAGCACGTGGTGTTTTAGGTATTCAAGCACCTTTGAAATTACAGACAGAATTACAAATAGCAAACAAACTTGGTCGTCTTTCGTGTTTGCCAAGCTCACATCTAATGGCTGATGTACTACGTGGTACAAATGAAGATATATCATTCGATGATATATTGAATAATCCACGCGAATTTGGTGAACTTCAAATCGATCCACACTTAGCTATGGATAAACATGATCGATTATTTTAAAGAAAAACAAAAGAGATTGAAAATTTCATTAAACCAGAATTGAAGTTTCTTTTTATTGAATAAAAACTAACGAACAAGCGTTAAAATTTTTTTTGTTCTTCTTCTTGTCTTTTTGTTCTTGTAGATATGTTTCATTAAGATTTAAACTATGCCAAAACACTTGAAAAAAGGTTAGAATTATTTTTCTTGAAAGAATATAATAGTAATATGAAACGTTTTAACTTTAAGATCGACATCCGCGTGATGCATCGCATAAAACCGGAAGAACAGACACGGAAGAAAATGCACAAGTTGACGATAATGTAAGCGTTTGTTCAAATGTTTCGGATGAAACAAGTATATATGATGATGTTGAAGGTAAACCTGCGAGCATGAATTTTATTGCAAGCTGAGAGCTTCGTTTTTATTTTTCTAGGTGATGGTTCTGGAACAAGCAGTTTGATTCTAGCCACTGACAATCTTGATGAGAAGCTTGATTCTGCAATCTTAGATCTTCGAAATAAAGAGTACGTAAACTTGATGTATCAACAACTATGAATGAGTTTCTCAAGAGGCAATTTCTCAAATTGCTTTGTCGCTATTTGATAGAAATTACATGTATCATTTCTTGTTGCGATCGACCTAGAGATGAAGTGATCAAATTTCAGATTCTCTTTCGTCATATTATGTTGAGTGTATTCTAATTACTTCCGGAGTATATTTCTAAAATGAGTGTTAACGTCTCAGTATGAAAACTAGTCATTGACTTTGCATGGCAAAACGTTTGAACAAGAATATATTTAAATAGATTCTGATTGTTTGATTCACTTCTATTCTAAAATAAAAAACAGATCGGATCTATTTCTATATGTGAGGCAAGTTAAATAATCCAATGTCACGAATCATAGTTATATATTCCGACTAGATTTGAAAGATTTTTCACTAAAGACTATCTACAAGAAAATTTTCAAGCGGATACTGAGTTTTATTTTGGGGAAGACAAACATGCAATGTTCATTTTTGAAGAATGATGATAAAATTCTAGGTTCTCGACAATAATAACTCAAGAATATGAAATAATTATTATGTGTATTGGTCGTTCATTTCGTTTTATATCATGTACTTAGTCACGATTGAAAACAATCGATCAACTGAAATACTTCAATCGGCTTCATTTCGTTGAGTGATATGCATGAAACATAGTGATCACCGACAAATTAAACATATACATAGAATGAAAAACGTAAGAGTGCAATCAAAGTCGGGATATATGATATCTTGTATTTTGAATTTTTTGTGCATACGTATGACGAATCATTCACGGATTAATAATGACGTTTGTGCAGTGTAAAGATATACTTAAAATTGAAAAATTCCAGCAGCATACATTCCTCGATAATTCGAAACACTTCATACTTTACCATTCTTGAACTGTTCGTTTTCATTGTTCCGGTTTTCACAACACAAGAACACATTTCCATAGTAGAATAAGCAAACAAATATTTCCAGCTGAATACGAACATGTAATTTAATATTTTTATTTTCTGAAATGTTCGAAATGAAAAATAAAACCGAACGTGATCAATCTTACAAAGGTTTATTTGCTTCCTCGCATTGAAATCCATCTGTAAACTTCGATTATTGTATAGTCTAACGTTTTGCAGCGTATAGAAATATGTTGAAATTTTTAAGAAAAAAATGAAACGCATTTTGTGTTAACTAATGAACGTTTCATACCAGCGTATAATTCTTGTTTTGAAGACAAGAGTACTATTTTTTTCCAAACGATAAAAAATCTTTTTATGCAACTTGAGTATTCACATAGCTAGTGAGATAAGAATACATATGAATATGTTTGTTAAACTCAAATGAAATTTCCTTTCTAAATGAAGTAAATTGTGTGCTGAAAAATGATTAGTGGAAAAATAATAAATATCTATTGGTATTTGTGTCGAAGAAAACAATTGAAAATTGATGGATATGTCAGGTCACACTAAGAGTTTATTCACAATTCGAACGAATAGAGGAGCATTATTGCGGTTGAGATGAACGTTACTTAGAGAAATTATTATTTAATCTTCTTACTGAAAAAAATCTGGGCCCCGATATTTAGTTTTATTTCAAATGCGTGAGAGTCAAAATTCAAAAATTTACATACCAGAATCATTCTGATACAAGATCTATTGGAATATCATGACATAGTCAATGATTGTTCGTTCTTAACACACGATGACCTGCTTTACTATGGGCATATCTTTTCTAAGGAGGACAACGAACTAATTCGCTCCAAGAGCGTACATTTTTGCAATTAACATAGTTCCTAGATAAATAACTCGTGTTAAAGTTAAAGATATTGATCAAATATGGAATATCTATTTATCTTGGAAAATGTCTTGCAAATAATAGTTTAATCAATTTTAGCTTGAAAACACGTGAAAAAGCTTTACACACGCTTCAAATGTTATTTTCTCAAAAATATCTTCACGATCAAGTTACGAATCGGTAGTATTGATAATATTTCAATGAATATTAATCATTCATCGGTTGAGTAATTTTTTATAGGAGTGAAAACTTAACTGAACAACTACTAATATGCTTAAAGAAAGGCCACGAGTCTGAAGGGAAATTAGCTGCTATTGTCACATCATTATTTTTCATTCAAATTGGTGAACCTGATGATCAATTGTTTGTGAAATTTCGTGATGCTATTATGGCAATATTACGAGATGAAACTAAATCAACATCGTTAAGAACAAGCGTATAGTTGATCGATTGCTTTCCACAACATGCTATTCTTTGTATTCTCATTTTTTATCAATAGTATGCTCAAACAATGGGTATAGTTTGTTTTATTGCAAGTGAAGATATTTCTGTAAGAATAAAAGAAAATTTACATTTTAAGCGTCATCTTGTTTTCATTTGACTCTTCTCTATTTTTAGTCTACAGTTGATTTAATGAAAACATTAGAAGCTATTTTTTCGAAATCATACGTACTTGACGACGGAACTGTACCTATTTTAACACATGATCGTCAACAGTTGCATACGGCTGCTCTTTCATCATGGTGTCTTCTATTATCAACCTTGCCGAATAATCATGCTCATGATGCAATACGAATGTAAATTATGATTTAATCAGTAACGACACGATATAAATTCCGAGTACAATAGGATTGACATTTGGTTCAACACAATACTTTTTCGAGTTAGTCGTCATTGATTAGACGTAACGTAAAATTTATCTTGAAGTCGAATGTATTTTGATTTCTATCGATTGAGGCATGCGAGTAATGCTCTAATTTAATTTCCTGAATTCATGTGCAGAACTTCAATGCAAATATTTTTGAAGTTTTTTCATCGCCTAAGGCAATCGAACTATCAGAAATTTCTATAGTACATTAGACACTCTTGAAGTTCTATCTTAGTGTGCAAAGAAAGAAAGGAATCACTACTTCCTAATGAAGACAAGAAACACTTTAACTGCATGTCTCGAATCTACCTATCGCATCTTACCTTAGATTCTCTGTACTCCACCTTCATTAATTTCAAAATCTTGTAAAATTAATCAAATATTAACACGGATAATGAGATTTTCACCTTTCACACACAATCCTTAAGTATTTTTCTCTTATTTCAATCGTGTGAAACTGTTTCATGACATAAAATCCGAGCGATTCATAACGTAAATGTTACATAACTAAAAAAAATACAAACACTCTAGGAATTTATTCAACTTCAATATATTAGAAATTAAAGTGAACGACAGATGCTTGACAATACATGATTTTTGATTTTCATTGAATCATTAAGTATTTATCTCAGATTTCACTAATCTTTTTTTTTGATAATCAAATGAAACCCTCAATCTGATAAGCAGTTCACCAAGATTCTTGAAGATAATCATTTTCGCAATTCAAGTTTAAAAGCGTTTATTTTCTTTAACAAGTCATGAGAAATATTTAGCTCAAAAAAAATAATCCTTGATTCTCATTTTGATATCAACTACATCAAATAGAAAACTCCATGGAATATGAAAGTACACTATCTTGATTATAGCTGAACATTAGAGATGATCGAGAAAAAGAAAACAAGATTTCTAAGTTTTTATATTTCCCTAGTCAACGAGAAGTCTACCTTCAAAATTTTCAACTTTAGAAATTTATTTTTGATGTTCCTAAAAGTTCAGTTTAGTATTATGCATGTAAAAATCGATCTATTTAGATATGCACCGGTGAAAATTCCTGGACTGATTGAATCGAGTGATGCTGATTTACGTAATCAAGCAGGTGAAACAATTGCTGTTTTGTATGAAATAGCACGAGACATAAACAGTGTATGGATAAAGAAAAAAGCGATTGTTCTCGAATTAAAGTTATTAAATATTTAAATAGGTCTTTGCCGATCCACCTGAATCATTATTGTTAACATTAGGAAAAAAAGCAAATGAAAGTGTGAAATATAAAGGGAAAAAAGAAAAACGCTTACAACGTGCGACTTTTCGTGAAATATATAATTCATTTGAAGTATGTCCAAAGAAAAACAGTCCTCTTGAAACTGCCATCTTTCACGCATGATTTTTTCATGAATAGGAAGGCACATTACCAGAACTTACAGTTAAATTCGGTCGAGAAGTATTGGAAATAACATCATGGACAGGACGACTTTATTATAATGCTTTTAGTAATCTATTAGGCACGGGTATGAACGTGCATTTAAAAGAAAATGAATTTCTACGTTCAGTTTTGAATTTGGACGATCAAGTTGAAGAAAACCAACAAGCAAAGGGCAATCGATTTGAACGCGTTAGTTTCTTGATATTGATGTATTTCTTTTCGTTTTTTAATTATTGTTGTATTTTTAGCAATTGGTAAATAGAGCGGCATTCAAATTGCGTACACAAGCACTGAAGAAAACTCGTGCTAATAAACTTATACGTAGTCAACATGAAGATTAATATGATTATTAGTTTTCCTTTTCCTTTTCCTTTTAATTACTTTGTTTTTTCTTTGGAAAAAAACACAACATAAAGATGATGATCTGCAATAAAAATATGATAATGACATGAATAGTATTTTATGTTTAGCGCACGATCGAAAATTGGATTTGGAGAAACTCCAAATATAACTAAATATGATTCCTGGGAGCGACAGAAAAAGAAAAGATTTATTTTGCTTATGTTATTGTGTGAGTAAATTGTTTTTCTACGCCGATATACATGTATTTCTGATGCATTGTGTATTTGCTTGATCTCGCCTTGATTTCGTACTTGTATTTTCTATTTAAACGATTATTGTACATTGAAAAACATCCATATTTAACTCGAAGATTTTATGATACGGTGTTCTATTTTTGTAAAATGAAAAAAAAATGAAAATAAAGCTCATATTATAATGTCTCGTTTGTTTTCTTTCTGTAGTTTGTTTAGAGATGAAAGTCAAACATTAATCGAAGTATATGTTCAAAGTAGATATCATCTTTGATCGTAGCGCTGAGCATCGAGCAAAATCCAAGAAACTCTTCTTTATTAATGACACCATCTTCGTGACCACGTGTATCAAATTTGTTCAAAAAACTTCCAAGTGCCTAAGACATAAGATTAGCATTTATATATCGAACAAATGATTTACTTGATTAATATCTTGATCTGATTTTTTCTTGTTAGTTTTTATTTGAGCAGCATATTTTGTCTGAATAAAGAATATTTTTAAAGGTAGATGCCTATCTTTGAAACAATGATTATAATCACATACTTTAAGATCGAGTAGTGTTAATTTTCCATCTTTATCGACATCCATCGAATTAAATAAATTCAAAGCAGATTTTTGACGTCGTTCACTCATCAATGGTTTCAGTTGTGTCAGAAATTCATTTAGATCGATTTGACCATTATTTGTTGTATCAAATTGACGGAATAGACGTTTGATCTCGTCATTTTCAACCTTAAGTTGAAGAGATTGAATTGCTGCATGAAATTCATCGTACGTTATACGACCGGAATGATCTTTCATCGATCAAGGATAAAAAGAACCGACATTATTGATTTTTAAACTTAGTTATTACCTCGATCAATAGCTGAAAATATTTCGATTAGATCAGACTGTTTCGTTGTACTTTCAAGTAAACATTGACGAAGTAATTCCATAGTTTTGAACTGCTCACAAAACAGTACTAATGGTTGAAAAACTTTTAAGAAGTAATATACGAGTGTTTTCTTTTAGTCTAATATTCCGTTTTCTTTCGTAGCTAACAAGAAAAATATCGTTTAGTATAAATATTGTTTTTTCTCTTTCTCCTACTTATTTTCTCTTATTTAATGTAAATGTAGCATAGACGTTTTCTTGTCTATTGCAACGTTTTGTCTCTCCTGTTTTTGTCCTTCTAGTAGCAGTTGATATTCGGTGTCAAAATGACATTTTGATTTAATATTTCCGTTTAAACCATACACATAATTTTAAAGATATGTAAGTCGAATTTATTTCAGTAATTTGTCGACAAAGACAAAAGTTTTATTTGAAAAGAATATCAAATTTTTTGTAGTTTTTTTTTAATAACAGATATCAATAAGAGTTATCACTTACAAACTTGAAAAAAAAATAGTCTATATTATTCTTTGAACTTCTATGTCTCAATCATCGTTAATGATTCATCGATATTTGTTCGACCGTTTCGCGCAACATGTTGTCTAAGACGTGCACGAAATACTTTAGCACGAAGAAGATTTCGTCGACGAATTTCATCCATTTGATGTTGACGACGACGATCGGTGACTTCTGGTAATTGGTCATACTTCTTCTTCGTTGCTTTTTTCATCTCATGATACGTCAAAGGTAGTCGCGACGAATCTGGTCGATTGAATGGAACAGTGTATGCAACATTACGACGTGATGATGGTGCCGACACTGAGCGTTTCCCTGGATTTGAACAACAAGTCGTACATGAGAATAGAAGTATTTGTTGACGTTCTCGTTCGATTTCAGCATTATGTTCACGTTCTTCACGCAAAAGACGTATGCGTCGGGCACGTTGACGTGAACGAGATATAAATTCTGGTCGAAGAAGTTCAAGAGATTTTTGAAGAGTTATGGATGGTTCAGTTGGTTCGGGTGGTGGTGGTGGCGATGATGATGATAATGGTATAGATTGATGATGAGAAGGTTGTTGAAGTCGTGGATAATGCTCTTGTTTGCATTCATGAATAGTTGAACGAGCCGACACTGGTCGTCGATGATAATCATAAGTATTGTAAGAATTCTCAAGCATTACAGCACGACTGCGTTGTGAATGTAAACGTGCAAGAAGATCGTCACATCGACGTGCTAAATCAACTAATTCTTCGTCTTTATCTGTTATTTTTGATATGGGACGCGTTTGATATTGAGAAATTTCATCATCTGTTGTCACTGTTGTTAGTTTTTCTGCATCAATTGACTGAGAACGATCGTTATTAATAAAACAATTGAAGCGTTCATAAAAATTTTGATCATGCTTATCTATTGGAATGTGTTTTTCATCATCATTATAATTCATGTCTTTTTTTGTTGGATTTTCTTGGTTAAATTGAACACATGATTTAGTTCGATGACTATTGATTGGAGTTCGTTCCGAAAGTAGATGATCAACAGTAGAAAGGTCATATTCAATGGAACATTCTGATTGAAGTTGATGAGATTCGGACAAATTTTTATCTTCAATATTTAGCGATTTTTCATCAAGATCATCATGAATAGAGGATGTTGGTCTTTCCATATTATTCTTTTGTCGTTCTTGTGATGAAACAATATCACTGGAGGTTGTTGTTCCATCACCAGCCAGTAGTTTTTCGACTCTTTCAAGTAAATGTTTATTTTGGTTTACAAATGCATTAGGATTACTTTGGCCACGATGATTATCTTCATTTTCTTCATTTTCGTCTTCGAGTGAAACGAAAAATTGTTTTGTTGACCGTTGTTTGGATATTTGATTATCTGCATAACTGTCATTGTTGTTTGTTTTATTCTCTAGAATACTGGTATTTCGACTGTTGCCTTCTTGCATAGTTCGATATGTTTCACGTAGAAGACGTTCAGCTTTTTTCCGTTCATGTCGCGTATGACGCTCAAGTTCATGTAGACGTTCTTCATTAAGTTGGCAATTGCGAACAATTTCTTCGAGTGCGTCAATGGAAAACGACGTAGGAGATTGAGAATGATTTCGTGCTGTTTGAACATATTTACTCATATCTTTTTCTAGAGAATTTTAGTGCGCAGCCAGAATTTCACTACGATAAAGTATAAATGTGAGTAAGAGCGTAATGTTAGTATATGTGAAGAGTATGAAAGAAAAAAAGAGCAAGAGAAAAGGAGCAGAACACATAGAGGCACCCTTGTGTGACATGGCAACGAACAATCGTATGCGGTTACATATCCAGTACGAATAAGAGTTTTTTTTCTCTCCTTTTCTTTTCTTTATTCAAAACTTGTTTTGTTCTTGTTTAATATGTTCTTACATTTTCTTTGTAAAACAGAAAAAAAACTACACCCAAAAACCTTCATCTGTATTCGCTGTCTTAAATCATCATGAAAAATGATAAAAGTTAATAAAAAATAAAAAGATTTCGCCTTGAATTTAACTACATTTGTTACAAAGACGTTGTTGATCTCCATTGATTAAATAATTTTTCGACAATAGAAGTTTTCCACATTTAAAACAACGAAAACATTCTACATGAAACTGTTGATCACCACATTTCCGTGTAGATATACCCGGTGGAAATTGACGTTTACAAACGGCACATGATTGTGCAAATTGACTCATATGGCATGATACACAATATGGCTCATCATCATGTTCAACATAAAGCATATTACCTAATGGTTCCGAACATGAACAACAAATAAAACAATCAGGATGAACTGGTTCGCCTTTGTATTCAATATAAGATCCTTCATCGATTGGTTTTAAACATCGCATGCATTCGATAGTTTCTTGTGCTTTCTCTTGACATTCAGAACATTGGTATTCATTATTACCCAAATTATAAAATGATTGCTTTATTGCTTGACCACACGATGAACATCGAAAACAATCTTCATGATATTCAAGATTTTTATATTGCGACTTTTTATCACCGTTCACAAACGGTTGCTCACAGTAGGCGCATTTACTAGGCATACTTTCTTGATTTGTTTTTCTTGTATTTGTTTAAATAAAAATGTCGTGTTCGTCTTTTTGTATACTGAGCCAACAAGAATTATAAGAAAAAGAAAAGGAAACACAATGTAAAAGAAAGATAAGAACCCTCCTGAATTATCATCTATTATTTTCTCTTTCAGACAAATAAAAAAAAAACCATGATAGTAAGATCTACATTTTTTAAATTAATCATTGCGGGAATCTTGGCATTTGGTGTCATTGTTGTAACACTTAATTTTATTTCATATCATCAAAATCTAAATAATTACGAACTATCTGATGATAGCCTTGCAAACGGTATATCGAAGCATGATTCTGATGATGCATTGAGTCGTATCAAAGCTGATGTGAAATCGAATAGTAAACCAGCAATATTATATGCAAATGATGGAAGAGTAGATCTACCCAAAGTACGCATTCGAACTTATATGATAGCAACGAATCACGAACAAGTAAGAAAGATAATTCTATCGAAGGACGTTTTGATTGAACGATCAATCAAGACAATAAAATTAAGTATGTAAAAATTTCTGAGCTTCATTTATTTTCCTTCTATATTAATGTCTAATAAATGAAATGCTCTAATGGTTACATTTAAATAAGTAAGATAAATCTTGACCTTGTTTTACATACTGCTACTATCCATATGCTTTTTTCAATGCTTTCTGATAAACAAAGAAACAATTTTTTATACCTCATCGCGTTCTATGCTATGTATACATAAACAAAATGAAATACATACTTTCTTTTTCAACAAGCTCGATAACAACTCCCTAATTAATAGACATCTTGTTTCACGCATAGCTGCAGGACGTCGCGATTGTTCAACCATTGCTTATCTTTTTTTTTATGAACTTGAATCGACACAGAAATGACAGATCCTTGAGATAGTTGTCAATGAAATAATTGAGGCAAAATTAGAGATTTAGAATGATTAAAAAATTCATTAATTGACTGTCCTCAATTATGTCTTTATTATTCTCTGAGTAAGACAAAGTAAAACAAATGAATTTTATCGAATGAAGTATTTTTTCATGCAATTTTAAATAAGTATTTTCTTGTAAATGTTTTCTTATTGTATTACATGTTCGTTCTTTTTCATTTCCACAGTACTTCGTCTTATTTTTTTTTCTTTCTCCTATCCTTCGTTATGCTTTTTTCTTACACTTGTACCAAGAGAGTACATGAAATTCTATTGACAATGAACCGCAATGAAAACAAAAGTTTCTTGATTTTAAAATAAAAAAATACTCTAGAAAATGCACAAGTTGCAATTAAATCATCAAACAGTTGTACGCATTGTACTCACGAATATTTTATTTAACATTCACGTTATAGGACATCATTAATATGAAAAGAATCAGAAGAAAATCTACTATTTCTAAATTACTAGACGATTGGATCTGCATTGTCTGGATTCTCATCATATTGAAATAGTTTATGATAAAAGAAAAAAATAATAACTCCCACAAAATTCTTGTCTATATTTAGGATCAACATGTTCTTGTTCGTGAAGCTGGTGAAAGCGTTTTTAAAATACTCCTACTTCACGGTCAATTATTTTCTTCTAAGACATGGGAGAATATTGGTACTAATTATTCATAATAATATTATTTATATTGTTTTGAAATGATTCATTTTAGGTACGTTGCAATATTTAGCTAGCTGGGGATATCAAGCATATGCTATTGATTTACCCGGTAAATTAATGTTTTCGAAAATATGTACTGTTGCAAGTTTCATTTCTCTTACATTAGGTTACGGAAATAGCTCATTACCAGTTATTCATGATTCAGAAACTGCTATGTGGTTGACAAGATTCATACGCTCACTTCGTCTTTCAAATCTAGCTATAATTAGTCCATCTATGAGTGGTCGTTTTTCTTTACCTTATCTTCTACAATTTTCTAGTAAACAACATTCTATACGTGCTTTTATACCCATAGCTCCAGTTGGGACAAATAAATTAAGCGCAGATAATTATAAACAAGTTCGAGTATGTTAAACTTGTTTGCTTCGGAAAAAAGTCTTAGTAACATATTCTATTTCGAAAGGTTCGAACATTGATTGTTCATGGTGAAAATGACACAAAATTTCAATCGGCAGTCGATACTCTCAAACAGATTCCGTCAAGTGAAGAGTTAATAATAAAAAATTCTTCGCATGCTTGTTACGTTCAACAACCACTAGAATTTCATAACGGTCTTCGACAATTTCTCTACAGTGTTTATCGCCCCATTTATTTGGAACAATATAAAAAACGTTCAGAACCAATGACTAACCATGAATCTTTATCTCCAGTAACATCAGACGATAAAGAAGAAAATAGTCGGAAAAACATAACCGATAACTCATCAATGAACGAAAAACAGCAAGATACTCATAAATGATATAAAACAAACATTCTCTTAGCTTGAGATCTCTATTTATTATTATTATTATTATTTTGTCATGTTATTATTTTGAACAATATTAATAATGCGGTTGATAGCACTTTTTGTTAGCTGTGAAAGAAAATATAAATAAACATGCAGTTACTATACATTCATCTTATCACATTTTTACAATTTCTTTTTCATTCGAAAATGATAACAGACGACCTGCTTAAATATCATCTTTAGAACATACATAAACTTTTATCATTGTATTTCAGTAGTATACAGAAATTCTTAAAATATCATAGTACGCAAGATAAAATTCAAGGATAAACAGCAAGCAGAAAAAGATAGAATTGTCCCTAAACACTTTGTCTCATCGTTCCTAAACATTGCAATGTTTATACTTACGAAATTGAATTGTTGCTAGGATGTTATCGTTTACAGAAATATGATTGATCATGAAAAAGTTCCTATTGGAATATGTCACTTTCAAATATTCAACTCATCTATCAATGGATACTAAGGGTAGTCAATGGTATTGGCCTTGGACAAGAAATGCAAATGTCAACATTATATAAACTTATGGATTGATCATTAGAGCACGCAGTTTCACTCTGTCGATCAATGGAGATGATATAGCATACTCATTCAACAGACCTTCGCCAATGAAATAAAATTTGAATAGGATTTCAAGTTTATGAGCGCTATTTCTTCTGAATCGTTGAATTTAGAATTTGTTACTGATAGCCGGTTTTCTTGAATCCCGTTTTAGTCAACTGATATGTGACTTGGAGTCAGTCAAATGTTTTATTTTCCATATTGGACACTGTCTAGAATGAAAATCTTGTTTCTTTTTGTTTTCTGGAACCTGTTCTCATTCTCAATAAAATAAGAATATCCGCTCATTTATAATAGGAGCTACTTTGTAACAAGCTTTCAAAACCTCAAGAGAAAGATAGATATTCAAAATAAGACAAGGAAATAAACACTAATAATAATCTTTCACAATAGGTTATTTCCACTCTTATTAGTTTTTCAAAGAAATATGACTGATACTATCTTCTTTTTGTATAGTTTTTTACGTCAAACAAACACATAACAAACATATGAATCTCTTCTTCCTTTTGCATGTAGCTATATCTTTTTGTAGTTTTCAACTCTTGCCCATTTGCTAAACTAAGTTTTCATGTGCAGAGAACAGTTCATGTTTATGCGTATCAGATACCTTCAATCATATCTATGCACACACATACGCAAGCACAATTGGTGCACTTCTAATTAACTGCACATCTCTTTAGTTATGAGCCAAAAAAATAAAGCAAATAGTGATCGAAATGAAAACACTGTCGGTAGAGTATCATCATATTAAAATGACATCTTTTTCAATAAGCGTTTAGTAGTTGCATTAAAAATGAAGAAGTTTTCAATCGAACGTATTTGATTTACTTGAATTGGTTGCATTTCGAAAGAATTCAATTACTCATCTAACTCTAAAATCCATTTATACATTTTATGCATTTCATATACATTCGTTTGACAAAGGTAAGTTGAATTTCAGAAGATCCAATACAAAGAGGTTAGGGTTTTTTTAAAAAACATTCAAAAAGTTCGATTTTTCCGAGTTCAAAGATATCGAAAAACATTCTAGTAGTTGTAATCAGAAATCTATTCAAACGAATTCATTTGGTTCGACGACGAACAAAATACTTAACAGACTAGTATCCATTAAGGAAAAAATAAAACCGTTATTGATATCATTTTCGAATCGGAATTCGAACAAAACTCATATTTAAATGCTCACTCATGTTCATCTATTCGATGTAATATAATGTGCTATTGATAGAATGAGTGAATAATTTGATGTTCATGGGCACAAATTTGAAATGAAAAAACGATCAAGTAGATCTAGACGTTTGGTTCGTCTATTCTTAATATTTGCCATGCATCACAGAATTACAAAAGGGGACAATTTAATATTGTGTGAAAAGATAGAAATTTATTTCTTGAGCGTTATTGATCGATGCTACTTCTCATCGCCTGTGACCCACATTTGTACACAATGACATCTTCTGGATTTAGTATGAGAATACCCATACGATATTTTCATTGGGCGTTGGGTTGGGTACATTATGTCAATGGTTTGTTGTATTTTTTTTTCGTAAACCCGACTAAGTCTACTCAATATACTATTCTGTTAACCAATAAGAGTTTTTATTTCATTTCCGTACCAAACTAGGAAAATATGTCGAGTTTCATCCACAGTTTTCTATTGATCATTATTTGGAGGGCTTTTTTTACTCTCTTTACGTTTTCTTTTAATCATTCTCTTCTTTCATCTAACTTTTGTTTTCCATTTTTGCATACATGCAATACAACTATATGTATGAACGACCTCGACACGATTCTTTTCTTTACTACACTTAGATACATATTGTTACACAATCGAAAATGAACGAATCAAAAAAGAGAAGAATATGCTTGAGATCAGAAACATACTTTGACATCTTATGCCCCAAATTCTGATGTACAGGTAACTCAGTTACTAATGAAATTTAATCTGATATTCGAATCACAGATTAATTGAATTAGCAAAAAGCAGACAAATTATTAAAATTGAAGAAAACGATAAGTTTCCTCATCCCATCATTTTTCGTTGATAATTATAAATCAACGCATACTAACAGAATCTATGTTTTCACGAAAATAAATGTAAGATTAACCGAAGCATGAGTGAACCTTAGTATGTGCACTACAAACAATCGTGATCAATGAAGCGTAGATGAAAAGAAAATGTGATTTTTGAGTTTTGTATGTTTATTATTACTTGCACATGGTAGGAATGCACAGTATGAAACACATGAAGGTTACGCTGAAGTTTTTTTTTCTTATAGAGTAGCAAAAAAACAGTATTTCCGTCATAATTACAATTCACAGTATAGACATGTCGTCATATGCAACACCGTTAAAACTTGGTCCGTTCCTTTTGAAAAATCGGGTAATTATGGCATCATTAACACGTGATCGAAATCGTGTTCCCGATTCAGCACAAGTAGAATATTATACACAAAGAGCTGGTGCTGGTCTGATTCTTACCGAAGGTATACTGATCGAAGAAATAGGTTCTGAATGGAGTAAAGCACGTGAGTATATCAATCATGTTCATCGTTGTTATAGGATGATTTGTTTTTATTTCAATCAATAGCCGGTATCTACACAAAGGAACAAGTATCTGGCTGGAAAAAAGTCGTTGATAGTGTGCATAGTCGCCAAGGCTTAATGTATGCTCAATTGTGGCATGTTGGCCGAGTAGCTCATCCACTTCTTCAAAATGGTCGACCAAACGTTGGACCATCGGCTATAGCAGCTAAAGGTGGTAAATTTCGACAACTACCAGGCGCGCCTGGATATGTTGTACCTGAAGCCATCAAAGATCCTACACATTATGTAACCTTGTATAAGAACGCTGCTGAAGGAGCTCAAAAAGCTGGGTTCGATGGAGTTGAATTACATTGGTAAAGTAAATCATGTAGTTTTTCTTGAGAAACAATATTTATATGTATGTGTACACATTTGATCTATTAGTGCAAACGGTTATTTACCTCATCAATTTATTGACAACACAACGAATCAGCGACCCGATGAATGGGGAGGATCAATTGAAAATCGTTGTCGATTTCCATTACGTATCATTGATGAACTATCTCGTGTTTATGGCTCTGATCGTGTTGGTATAAAACTTTCACCAGGTGGAGGTTATAATGATATAGGCATGAACGAACAAGACACAGCTGACACGTTTGGATACCTTATCAAAGAATTGAATAAACGCCGCATTGCATATATACAATTGGCACGATATTGGGCTCTTGGAGATCCAGTGAAACGTGGCACATCTATCGATATATTTCAATGGAGAAACTTGATTAATGCTAATCATACAGCACTTTTTGTCAATACAGACTATAACAATGAAGAAGGTGCCAAAACATTAGAATCTGGTATGGCTGACGCCATCGTCTTTGGCCGTTTGTATATTTCAAATCCAGATCTAGCTCAACGCTTGATTAATAGACAAGAATTAAACACGAACTTAAATATGCGAGGTCTCTACGGCGGTGGATCAGAAGGCTATACGGATTATCCAACATTTGAATTGCAACAGTTCGTGTCAAATAAAGGATTTCATTAGTTGTTTATGAAAATAAAAAAATTCTGAATAAATATTATTTTAATCGAAAATACAGTATCAAGGTTCAAAAACAACGTTGTCATCTGATCGAAACAAATGTATCACATATATTTGCCATGCCTAGTTCTATTCTCTAGTATTTTTTTTCTTTCTGTTCGCGTTGTTCTTCATTTTTCCTTCGTCCGTTCGTTCACCTCCAGACTTTGACGAGTCTGTTTAGTTCGAAGGAAAAAAAAGTGGGATGCAACAGAAAATAGACTAGTGAGCGCATGCGTAATGAGATCTCTCTTCTTTTCTTACACGTTCTCTCCACTAGCTATGAGCTTATTCGATGTGCCAGTCGTCCATGAGTTTTATTGGTGATGTTGAGTATGGAAAAAAAATTGCGCGCGTGATCTCCATTGATTCAATGCATCATTTCCACAGTGCATGAGCTTTCTCTTCTTTTGTCTCAGTCTTTAGTAGAATACCCAGTGAGAAGAAAATGAAATAAAAACAAATAACCTTGATTACAAGTTGCGCTTTATCGTTTTAGGTCCATAATTATCGAATGACATTTTATGTTAATGAAATAGCAAGCTAAATATATTCATCATTCATTTCTTTCTTTCTTTAATTCATGATCGATACTTATCAGCTAGATTTATTTTAAGAACAAGAATCGTCGGGTGACTCTCTCAAGACTAAGTCTTGTTCTCTTAGTTTTATGTTGTCGTTCTCAGTCGTTTTTTCTTCGGATCTTTTTTGCTCTATTTGTATGAATGGCGTCGATCATACGGGCAAGAACACGAGCGAAACTCGTGTGCGAAGACAATCTATGCTCTTTTCGTCTATTCGTCTTCTTCTCATTTTTTTTGTCCTGAGCTCTAATATCAGCCTACACACTCGTACATACGTACATGCATACATACATATATAACATACGAATACTCAACGAAAAAAGGAAGAAAGAATAGGCAAAGCCAGTTGTTTAATTCGACCTTCATTTCAAAATCAAACTTATGTTATAGTCTGATCACATTCTATTGCCTTATTTTGTTGATTACCTAAGTAGTGAAATATCATCGGATCTTATTTATTATTTTTGTTAATCGATACCATAGAATATTAGCATAACAAAAAAACAGGAAGAGATGCCATTTATTGGAAGAGATTGGCGTGCCTACGGTGAACAATGGACAAAAACTGATATCGGCTCATGGGAACGACCAAGACGAATTTCATTATCGAGCTCAGTAAGTTTTGGTATTTCTTTGTTTTGTTTTCTTTAAATCGTTTGTCCTTGATTTAGTCAATCAAATTAAATTCAAGTTTATCGGACGTATTCAATGCCCTTGAAATAGCTAATTCAGTTAGTAATATTCGACGTTTTAATTATATTGCTAAAGTAAGATTAAGATTATTTGGTTATAATAGAATGTCGTATAAAATTTTTTTCTGAAATCAAGGTTGTACAAATCTTATTCAAGGAGAAATTAGGAGAATTAAGTGGTAATGCTCAACGTTCACTATTTCAAGTTATTGACCGTATGATTGATATGGGTATGGCTTGAATAAACCAATCTATTGTTATTCTTCTTCGATTCGAACTTATTTATTTAGTTCTTAAAACAGGAGACAACATATCTTTGATGCAACGAATTGTTACACAATTTCATAATTCAATCAAATCTGCATATCCCTTTTATTATTATATTGGTTCAGCACAGCTATGGCAACGACATATTAAAATGTTAACACGCATGCAAGAGACAATAAAACAAGTGCAATCGAATATGATTAGAACGAATGAGGATAACAGTAAATTAACATTCAATTATCTTCCAGTTGAAATGCAACGAGAAGTTATACGACGTCTAGATAACGGCACCGATATAGTTAATGTCGGAATGATTAATTCAAATCTATATCAGGTATCCCAAGAATTGCTTATTTGGCGTCAACTATGTCTTTATCATTTTGGTGGTGATACACAAAATAGTAATAATTCTAAGCTAGGAGAAAAAATTCTTGGCCTAATGCGAAAACAACAAGATGATATTGATACAAATAATGTCGATTGGAAAACGACTTATTTTAAATTAAAACGACAATATGGTCTTCGTGAAATTTACGCTGAAATGATACACCAATGTCAACTATGCAAGTGTTTTTTTTGGCAGGTTCGTTTCATTTTATTTTTTTCCTTCTTTATTTGAAATTTTTTTTCAAGGATACTGATCATTCATGTCCATATGAATCACTATTGTCCTCATCAATACCGATAACACCAAGAAAACTTGTAACGATGCTAGTATAATGGACAGATGTGCATGTTTCATGTAAATACTGATAGTAGGCCACCGAATGATCATACCATCCTATTTGAGTTCACTGCAACATTGAGAAAACAACACTATTAGATTCCGAAGCTTCATACAAAGGTTGGTGTGCACGAATTAAATTCATCAGCGAAAACATCTAACAGTCTGACCGATTTTTTTCCTTGTTAGCAAATAAAATTAGTTTCTATAAATCGATCGTACTAAGTCTGAATATCAGCATAGAGCTGTCATCTAAAAGTCAAATGATTTCATTGTTGTATAGTCAGACTTTTGACTACGGGTTTCAATTTTGCGTTTTTTTCTAAGGAATGGGAACATCGAGCGTTTTCACATGCAAACATTAGCAACGATGTACATATGACTTGGTTCATCAATACAACATTGAAAAAGGAAATTTCACCTACGTTTCCATTCATGAGGAATCGAACGAGCACGCTGACACTCCTATTTCAGACAGAAGATATTCTGATGTGTTTCAACTGTAGAGTAGAATTTTTCTTTTCCTTTGAGTATCATTAAAAATTTTCATTTGTTACAATTCTTTTCGTTTTTTAATCAAATTGAACATTTTCTATTAAAATTTAAAGGAGGACAACACATTGATACTTCTGGTATCTCTACTAATAGTTTTGAAATGATAAAACCTTAGTCTCCAGTCAATTCAATATTATTCATAGCATGGAAAACTCGAAACAATTTTCGAAGATACACTGATAACTCAGAAATGGTTCTCTAGAGTCTTTACTGTCTCAGGTCACAAAATGATATTCGAAATAACTGCACTCGTTGACTTCGATTAAACTAGATTTAGTGGACGGAAACGCATTAAATAGTTAGGGACTTTCGCTTGTTGTGGCTCGGTGACATTTCGGTGGTCAGTAGATTGAAACTGCACATTCTTAGTTTAGTGCGGGACAAGAGAGGTTCTTATTTTGTGCAATAATATTTTTTTTATTTCGGTGTAGTTTTTTTTGCTCCTTCGAATATTATTTAGCATTTTGTTCATGTGACAGTTTTATATATTGTACATAGCTGTTTTAATGGCTAAATAAACAGTACGAACAATATTATCGATATTAGAGAAGCGGAACTGTGCGAATAGAGTTTGATGAAAAATTATTTTTCATTAACCATTGACGAGTTTGAATTCGATTCGAATATGAAATCGATGATGGACATAGAAAATTCGGAAGTTTGGGTTTGATTTCTTTGACTGGATTAATTGTAGCAACTTCTTCGATTTGTTGAGATGCTTGATCGACAATAGCTGATGTTTCCTCGTTTGTCATTGTTTGTTTGGTTTTCGATAATTTTCGTCGTGCTAGTAATGGATTCAAACTGATGGCATTTTTTATTTGTTTTGAAGCTGCAGGAAATCCAACTACTGTGCTTCTTTTCCGTTGCGCCCGACTACTCGACGGCTGAGGTTCTTTCGAATCATTTGTGATTATTTTTTGTGTTGAACGTTCAATACGATAGCCAACAATGTCACTTATTTGATTATAATCTGGCCATTTTTCATAGACCTTATTGACACGTTTATCTAATGATGAAACTGACGAAACACTGAATCGTCTTTGATGATCTTTTCTTGGTGGTGATACCGATCGATCGCTAGAATAGCAAGATGAATTAGAGAATAAATTTCATAATGAATCTATAATGATACTTTTTTATTTTCTGTTTGGAAATGTCACATGGCTTTTCAATTAAATATCGGGATAAATGTTTTACGATTGGTATACTACGTTCTATTTCTGAAGATGATTCTGTTTCAAACGAGGGTATTGCTTTTCGATAGATCATCGAAGCATATTCAATACGAGGAATAGAATATTGTTTTGTTTGTAATGAATAGTCCGTATTGATTGAATTTATTGATATGATATCAGAAGATTTTTCGATAGAGCTCGATTCAAATTGACGATTAAATGTTCTTTTATGAATTTCATGAAATTTATGGCATTCGTTAATATTGGTTGCTAGTTGGTTTTGACGTCGAAGACGAACTTCATGTAAATGCTTTTTTGCTTCAGCCCATGAAATAGGTGCCTTGACTGTGTTATGATGATTTGAAGAATTCTCACGATACGGATACTCGACTTTCAACATTTTTAGCGCTCATCAATTAAATTTGTTCACTAAAATGAAAGAAGAAATTCTCCAAATAGAAAAATATCGAAAGAAATTTTTATTATTGGATACTAGCGAATCGGAAATGAAGTCGTCTCGAAGGCAAATGAAGTAGTACAATTGCAAGTCACTTTATTTCTCGCTCGCTTTGCAACATAATAATGGATGTTATTGTGCATCTATGTTAATCGAACGTTTTTTTCTTCTATTTGCCTTTTTTCTCATCGTTATTACGCGAAAGTTTTATTTTTTTTTCGCTTTTTTTTTCATACCATGTTAATTTGATCCCTGTTAAAGCCATAATTCGTCATACTTTTGATCCTATCAGAAAGACAGTTATTTTCTCTTGTTTCTCAGATGCAACTTCTCTGTAAGACAATACCATCGATGAAGTGTATGTTTTTAGTGTAGGTAGTTACGTGTTTTATTTTATCAAGAACACAAGGTTTACTCAATTGAAAACTAGAGAATCAAATGTAAACAAGCGACTGAATACTTTATAAATACGATGAAAGTGCTCAAGCACTTTATTATTTTTCTTGCAAAATAAAATAGAAACTAAAACGCATGCTTACATTATTTTATTTATAAACAGTCATCTATCAAAACATATCCAACGAAGAAGTACCTTGTTTTGAAAGGATGCATGATCAATAAGAAATGAAAATCGACAAAATTAAAGAGAAAAAAAATTACATTGAATCAGAAATAGAATTTCTTAGTCGAAGATGGTCAACTTTGTACATAAGCTGAATGTAAACAGTGTCTTGTCATTTCAATATGAATGTTAAGCAAGCTCTTTTTTCTCAATAGAATAGCATTCTTGAACAACGATTGTCCTAGAAGAACAATCGACATCCTGTTCTTACTATCTTCTTCAATAGAAGATCGAAATCTTTTCAATTGAAGTAAAAAAATCCAAGAAGAAATTTCTTTTTTTTATGTACAAAAGAGAGTATCCTGTAAAGAGTACCTTATTTTGTGCGATAACAACTGTAATTCATGCTTGGATAGAAAACATAATTGTATACAAAAATAGGAAAATTGCCATCGAGAAATTTCTGCGAATCATAGAAAAATAATCAAATTTTACTTATGCCGAGAAAGGTGAATGATTTATTTCAAGTATCATTCACAGGTAATAAACCGTACGTTAGAAATACAAAAAACGATGAATATTCACTAAGAAACAGGATTGACTATTCAATCGCACGATTTATGATTGATCCTCGTGAAAAAAATTTAGTCATCTGAAAATAAGCACATAGTATATCTATGAGTGTCTCTGAATTTAATGCATTGTACTTGCGATCATTGTTTTTAATTACTATCAATTATTCTTCTCAAAGAAGCTAAAAGAAATCTTGTTTCTAATTAGTTGATTATTTTGAGTCTCTTTGGTGTAATTTAAAAGTGGAAAAAAATAAATCGGAAATATCATGCCAAAGCCTTTTATTCGACGATCATCATCGATCAATACTCGTTGTGAGTTTTGACTTTCATAATATTTAATAAAAACTATGAAGGCGTACTTGTTGTAGATCACAGATATATTGCAAATGCCAACAAGACGTCTACTATATTACAGAATCACATTCAATAAGGATACTATGTTAGATTATATCGCATTTATTCATTTTATTCTTTACATAAATTGATAAAATACTAAACATCCAATAGCAACAACAAAACATATTACACATTGATCTGTAACATAATGTTAGATCAAGTGTCCTGTTGAAAATTGTAGTTTCTATCTGTCGTGCGAACATGTTTTATAATTATAAGATCTTGTGCTGTCGAATTGTCACAGCTAGATTGGTTTGAAAAAATATATAGTCTCGATTTGAAGCATGTTACTACATAAGCAATCAACTAGATTATGATTTACAATGTACGTAATCATATGCCATCTGCACATAAATCATCTACAAGTTCTTCAATTAATGTCTGGTAGAATGTGTAAATAGTGATTATTCGGAGTTTCATGACATATGAGATTACTGTTGATTTTTTTTCTTCCAATAATGAATGTCTGACATGCAGGAGTGGTAGTTTTAAATTCAATTTAACATTGATTACTATTAAAAATTGACTTATTCGATAACAGAGTCTGTCAATATTTACAATACATGCTTTAAGAAAGACGCTTACCTAAGACTATGCAGAGTGAATTTCAAAGTATCAATTTTAATTGAATTTTATTTCTTAAAAATGAAAGATTAAAATAGAACGTATCGTCAGAATGACTTTTTCCGTCAGTTTGACCATACAAATGTTGTTGATCTGATCCAAAATTCGATTGACTACTTGCAAGATACAAAGTGAAGAAGTTGATGAACATAAATCGAGAGTGTTCTAATGATAGATAGATCGACTATTTCAGAGAATCAATCGAAGATAATTTATAAAACAAGTGAACAAATTAAGATTCTATGAATCTTGTACCATTACATGGTACCCTTGTAATAGTACAGTAATAGGGAACTATGTGTTGAATTCAAGTGATTATTCTCGAATTATGATAGATTTCGTTGATCTGTGATTTTCAGTTGGAATGATTTGTAATTTCAAATTTCATGAGAGCATTACATAATGAATCATTGTTTTATGTTATGATTCAATGCACTGAAATTTATTTAATAAATTAATCTCATATTCTTGCATCCGTCATTTTCATAAAAGATTTCTATTTCAATTAAATTCATCCTCAGAAAAAAACAATATCTCTTTGAAATCAATGATAAAGACAATCACATTATACTTAACACTGTTCTAGAATAGTGCTTTTTAAAAATAGACTTCAATAAAATCGGAGCGAGAATCTCCAAAAGTTGATGTGAAACGAGACGAATTCACTAATTACACAGACCTGAAAATGATTTGTTAATTTCATGAAATCCTAGAAAATCCAAACAGTTTTTGTATTTGGAAATTTATAATTACGGCACCATAAATTGTTCGTTTTGGAAAGGAGAAATAAGAAGTTTTTTTTTGATCAAGGTTCTTTGAAAATTTTTATCGTACAATGGTTCACATGTGTTAACACTCAACGTGCAGATGTGAGTGGATGCAGGTGTCACGAACAGGAGAGGAAAACTTAGATTCCCACTGACGCTCAGATCCTTCGTCTCTAAAAGGTTTTCAAAACTTGAAAATATTTATGATTTTGAATATGTTATTCTTTTTTATCCTCCCGTCACTATGAACATCTTTAAAATGTGTTGTTGCAATGATGGAAAAAAATTAACTTATTAGAAAATATCATACATTTTCCTCTGAATATTAATTATTCCATCGTAAAATGTTGAACGATAGAAGCAATCTTTGTTACAAAAGAATGAAAGTTTTGTGATAATTCATGCATAAACACAATATTTAGTCTCAGATCGTATACGCTACGTTTATCATAAAGCCAAAGAGTGACTATGCTGTCCTAATAAACCAAAGCGTGTTTTGAAGATAACAATTTTATCTCTTTTGGTTGGATTTTTAGCCAAATTCTCAGTTATCTATCAAGATCAAGACAGAATGCGAATGCTTGAAAACTTATCTGTCATATTATTTAATATTTATGACTGGAGAAAAGCTGACGTTTAATGCTTGTAATGAAGATTAAGCCCTGTTGATCTCGAAGCTATGAAAACCATTTTTAGAACTGTTTTTTTCTCCATCACTCTTCTAGTGTTAATACCTTAAAGGAAACGCCAGGGTAAACTGACACGTTCGTAGCTGATAGTTGAAATTAGCATGAAAAATAAATTACTAGCGTAAAAATCATGATATTCTATTATACGAATATACCATATGAAATATTGAATTAGGGAAACCGAAGGTTCATTTGGTTCATTAGCAAATTTCTTTTTTCTCAAACTTGGCATTCTTCTAAGAATTCTTTGAAATTTGTAACCGATAACTAAAAGTGATAATAGATCATTTTATATAGCGCGAATAGCGTATAAAAATAAGATTGAGATACTAATTTTTGCTGATGTACACTTTCTTAGAGAATATGTTTAGATATATTTTTAGAAAAACCAAGTCATGACTATGGATGCTTAAGATTTTTATAATTTCGAACATGATAGACCAACAAATCTAGTTATGAAAATGACTTTTGATCTTGTGGGGATTTTTCAGTTAAAAATCTCTAGAGTGTGTACATATACCATGTTGAAAATAATTCAGTTGAACGGAATAATAATATTCATTTCAAATGAAACGAAGGTTAGCTTTTGTAGGAATCATTTTTGATAGAAATTAGATAGAGACATGCTGATTTCAATGCTTAAAAGAGGGGCTAATACTGTGTCCAAGCATGATTATCAGAGTTTTCGGTAGTCTGTCTCAGGTCTTCGAACTGAGACGTGTCCAAAATAGAAAATATAGCATAATGTCATAATCTTCGAATTTGAATATTCAGCTATGCAGTAGAACCATACTCTAAAGTTCAATTATCTAAATAAGTTTGGCGTTAACATGATTAACCATTGACGAGTTTTTAACATTTTATTAAAAGCTTTGCGGCTGATTGTGACGTAAAAATCACTTTTTAAATCTACGAAATGTGTTGCATCGGTTTAAAAAACACTTTTCTGAAAAAAATTTTGTTGAGAATTCGACGATGCATTTTTGTTGCCTCTTTCAAGCGATGAAAAATGCACATCTCTACCTAGTTTCTATCGAATAGCAATCTAAGAAAAATATTCATTACGTTTTTAGTTTCAAATGCATGTTAATTAGATATCACTAATTTGATCCACTTCCTAACAGTGAACCAATTTTTTCATTTAAGAAATATAACCTTCATATAAAATATACACGAAGTTGTTCAAGAAAATAGAAAGTATCTTTTTCTTTCTATTTCATGTATTTATAGATCTGCTATCATGACACTAAAAGCGATAATTAATTGAAAAGATTTCTAGCATACAATGACATGAACTACGCAGTATAGTGAATTTTCACTAATAAGAGAAACAGAATATGTTAATAAACATAGTTTTCTACAAAGGTGATGTTTATACTAGATTAAACGAAGAGTTCATTTGACTGTATTTTTTTGTAATTCAATGTGTCACTATTATCAGAGTAGTAAATTTAAAATAACTCGTATCATATAGAATTTGTTTAAAAAAGCCATAAATAAAGCACTACTTTTACTGAAATTCTTGTCTTCATAGCTATAAGTTTTATTTGAGTGGGCGTTTTTATCTTTGGTATTTCGTAATATATCCTCAATGCTCGAGGACAACAGCGAAGTCTAGCAGATGATTTATACGCAGGTCATGCTAATTTTCTTTTCGTATTCTTACATTCATATTTCTTTAATTTCAGCAAAGTTTTTGATCGATTTTCATGTTTGGTTCGATATTTCATTTGCAAATGAAATTCAAGTTTCCCAGAAAAAATTGAAAGAATATGTCAAAATAAACTTGACGTGAACCGTTGTTCTACCAAGAAATCAGTTGCAGCCCTATTCATTCGAGACCATAGTATTCTAGTGATCTGTTATATTGATTGTCAAAGTTGGTCTTTTCATAATAAAGTCGTAATTGGTTGAAATATTACGCCGCCAACATCGTTAAAAGAATAATTTTTCTACTTAAAAACATCATTATTATAATAACTCTTTGATGATATTCTTATCGGCTACCCGAAGGATTTGTTGTCTTTAGAAAAATCTGAAAATCTATTTTAACTTTGCTCACCTAATATTTTTTCTAATTTTACACGCCAGAATTGATGAATGAGGTTCATTTGAAACACTACATTATTTTCCTCCTAGAGAGTATATCAAAACGCAGGACATGAATGAATTTCGTTTTTGAATTAAACTTTGTTTTGTATCACTTGAAAGATTACTTTGATAGTTAGCGAATCATGTTTTCATAGATATTCCAATTTTTAAAGTCTTCATTTATTCCATCCTGTTAAAAAGTCACGATGTAAAAATATGCACTTAGTTACATAATGCGCATCCTCAAACATTCTTCCCAAAAAGAAGAAGACTAAATGTAGAAAATTTAGGCACATAGAATTTCAGATCGTTAAATGAGGCGTTGACAAATTTTTCTGTTGAAAATCTTTCTCAAACTTCATTGTATCAGACTGATCATTTTAACAAGGCCTCTTCACATCTAGTTCCAACATGTTTTGACGATTCCCTGTGATCTGAATACTTCCAGATCATATCGATTTATGAAGGGGGTCGAGTGGTCACAAAATCTCTAGATGAACGTTTTTTTTCCCGTGTAGAGTCCATCAGAACAAACCTCAAGATTTGTGCAAAGTATATGACTGTCACGCTAAACAACTGTCACTCAGAAAGTACAACTGTAATATTTCCTAAATAATTTCTTTTGCATTTATTTATGAATATTATACATGTGTTAAATGCAAAGTTCACTAGCGTCTTGACATTGCTGTTCAAAATCTTGTTGTACTGATATTTTCTTTGAATAGACGAAACATCAATACGACAAAAAAGTTAAATGCTAGATCTAATCCAATGTTAGACACACAAATCCTTCGTTAGTAAAATAGGTAAAGGTGATACAGTGATGGATTCTTCTTGAAAGAATAGCCGCTATCTATATGAAATACTAATCTGAGAAGAAGATGACAGAATGATGCTATTAGTTGACGAAAGCATGAAACCTTATTTGATTGTAATACGATTATCTTGAATAAAAAATGAGTTTCGAACAGATTTTATTTCACTGTGGTACAAGCTACACAAAATAAAAATAAGTTGGTGATAATATTCGTTTCGATATTCATAATTAAACATCAAATTTGATGTGATTATTTGTCGATTGATTCATGACCATGCAAAACTTCTCTTCTACTACACAACCTTGTGAGAATGATTTCAAAGCATTTATTTTTTTTTATTTTGTAAAAATCAATCCAAAACACTCATACATGATTACCAGCTGCATGAAAAAACAAATGTCTACATGTAGATATTCACCAAAGCGTTTATCTCATTTTGTTACACATGCTGATTAGAAGGTTTTGAACGACTTGCATAACGAATGTATGCTTGAAATCATAAGATGTGATAGCTTTGATGAATTTTTGATGTCATTTTCTTAAAGTTTCAAGAAAAACCACCTAGGGCACCTGAAACTATCAAAATTCTCGACTATTAGTTACTTGCTGTTGAAGACAACCCGTTTATAGCTATTGCTACTATAGATTTATTGTTCATATGTATATTGCTATTGATCAATGTATGTTAGATACATTAATGAGTATGAATTGACGTAACAAATTGCACGTGGCATTATATTCTATGATTAGAATGAAATTTCGTTATGCTTTTTTGAATTATTGTAACAGTCTGCGGTGCATTATTCAAATCGAACCGAGTTAATTAAAGTTTTTGTATAAAAAATTAGAAGATTATTAGAAAACTCAATCTTGTATCTTACAACAGTATGTCAATTTACTTCGATAGAAAAAGCATAAAAACTGTGTTGAATGGTATGTAGTATTTAACAATAATTAAAATAACTATTAAAGTCGAATTTCAATATTGACAATTGGTATATTATCAATTAAAAACTTCATGAAAAATCTCGTCATAGATACGAGAGTTTGGGAAGAAAAGTACGATTATAAGTATTGAAATTGAAATTTACTGGTTTATGTAGCAATTTTTATTCATTTGACTTGTTGCATTTCATAATTCATCGATTTTTCGTAGATTTTTCAACGACGGACAGTAGCAAATTAAGTCAGAAAAAGACTTTATCTACAGTATGTGATTGGCAGCTTAACTAATCTTAGCTGGAAGCGTGAAAAAAATTGGCATCAAAGAAAAGACATGGAAGAAAGAGAAAAAGAAATTCCTGTTCATAGAACGGTAATCTAGTTTCCTATTGACTCTAGTCATTGCTACCATCAATCGAGAGTAAAATGGACGTCAGTAAAATTTCTAATGTTGACAATGTTTGGGTAAGTTGTGTACGATTCAGTTTCTTTGTCTAAGAAACAAATCGACTACATTCATCTTATTATTCTATTATTTTTTATCAACAAATTTTCTTTTTAGTTAATGACATCGGCCGGATTAGTTTATATGATGACACCTGCACTTGCATGTTTTTATGGTGGTTTAGTTGAAAACAAAAATTTTCTGAATCAATTATTTTTATCGGTTGTCTGCATGGCAATCATATCTGTTCAATGGTGTCTATTCGGTTACTCATTTAGTTTTGGTCCAGGAAATTCAGCATTTGGTTCGTTAGAATATGCTTTACTACGTAAAATGAACCTCCCACCTGCTCATAATAGTAGCAGCATATATGATATCGATCAAATTTCAACGAAATCTATGGCATTCGTTGCTTTTCAATGTTCATTTGCAACTATTACACCAGCATTAATTAGTGGTGCTGTTGTTGGAAGAATGAAACTTATTCCTTATATGATGTTTATCTTTCTTTGGACTACATTTTGTTATGATGCTCTGGCGAGATGGATCTTTTTCTATAAAGGTTGGCTCCATCAAATCGGTATCATGGACTTTGCGGGTGGTCTTGTTATTCATTTATCAAGTGGAATATCTGGATTAGTTGCTGCTATTATTCTAGGTACAAGAGCTCAATTTGATCCCGATGTAGTAGCCACAGGTCAAACAAATCTTCCTTTTACTGTTCTTGGCACTGGTCTGCTTTGGGTCGGCTGGATGGGTTTCAATGGAGGTTCGGCACTCTCTCCTAATGGTATGAAAAGCTTTGTTAACTAATGCTCCATTTTCTGCTTAACCTGTTTGAATATAAGTGATAAAACAAATAAGATCACGTTCAAGAACTAGCTTCTCAGATATTCGAAGAATTTCTTCAATGCTCCATAGTGATTGAATCAATCTGTAATAAATATTACGTCAGCAAAAAAATCACACGAAATCAGAATTAGTATCTTTTCTTGTCAAAACTATGACTATTATGCAGGACATCGCCCTACATCGAATAAAAACAAAAATTTCTATCTAATATTCTTCTCATACAAAATACTGAACACTCTTAGATTATCTTTTAAGTTTCAGCAACAACGTCGATTACTTTTATCGAGTTGTAGAATATTCAAGAAAATTTTGACTGTTATACTTCTCAAAAAACAATCCCGTTCATTTATCATTACAATGCAAGCTACATTGTATGTCATCGCTGACAAATATGTGATGTCTGAAAAGTGTTGAGAATTTCACGTGATAAGAATCTTACACCATTTAATAAAATAATAATAAGTTTGAAAGGATGATATTACACGGATTTTTTATTCATTTGAGCGTCTGAAGTTCTTGATTGATCCGATCTATTGATAAAATATAAGATCACAAGCTCTCGGTAGTCTTGAGCAATTTCTTTCATGAAATTTTTCATAGAAAATTCTTCATTGTTCTTCAGTTGTTCATGATATAAGTAGAAGTTTTTTGTTTTTCATAGCTATTGCATCGTTAGCTATTGTTAATACAAATGTGAGTGCTGCATCAAGTATGTTGATATGGATAGTACTGGATATTCTAGTTGGCAAATTACGAGGTCATACTGTCGGCTACATTTCCATTCCGGGTCTTTGCTCAGCTACTGTCGTTGGGTTAGTTGTCGTAACACCAGCGTCTGGTTTTATACAACCAGGTTATGCAATCTTAATGGGTTTTATTGGTGGTCTTGTCATATTCTTATTTCTGGCTGGCAAAAAGCGTTTTTTTCACATTGATGATACTCTGGATGTATTTAGTTGTCATGGCTTGGGAGGCTTAATGGGAACGTATCTGACAGGATTATTTTGTCAAAAAGATGTGAATAACAATGGAAATAATGGAGCATTCTATGGTAATCCTATACAACTTTGGTATCAAACAATTGGTGTTCTAATAGTTAGTGCTTACTCAACTATCTGTACAGCAGCTATTCTATTAGCAATGCATTTCACAATTGGCATTCGTATTAATCGATTAGATCAAGTTCGTGGTTTAGATAATGTAGCACATGGGGTACTCGAACTAAATCAACCAACTAAATTACCAGAGATCAGATTGGGGATAATGAAAAAGAAAGTAGAAGATCCTAACATTGGTTCTACAATCAATATTGATGGATAGTTATTTTGGCAATATCAATATGTTTGACATCAATAAATAGTTTGAATGTTTACTTAATTATTCACACAAATATCTTCATAGTAATACATATATGCTTTACGAATCTACACTTATTATTGCATGTTAAAAGGATGACGAGAAATATTTTGTATCGTATTGTCTTGTTTTAGTGTATGAAAAATTTAAAGATTAAACAGAGAACAAAATTACACGTAGCGTCAAATGAAAAAAAATGTTTACAAATACGAAATTTATATTAAAACATGTTAAATTCTACGATGTATGTTCATCAAATTCAAGCCGTACTTATATCTGATTGATGATGATCAAGATTTTGTAATTCTTTTATAGATTCATCATATATTTTTCGTTTGTTAATTAGATCATTTTGAC
This sequence comes from Rotaria macrura, assembly GCA_900239685.1. Classification (NCBI taxonomy): domain Eukaryota; kingdom Metazoa; phylum Rotifera; class Eurotatoria; order Philodinida; family Philodinidae; genus Rotaria; species Rotaria macrura. The sequence goes on along the minus strand of OENT01000503.1, from coordinate 21,622 downwards.
GACGTTCTGTTTCTGGATGATTTGCCATTAAATAATCGAGTTTTTCTAGACTTGTACTACTTAATATTGAAGATTGTAAATCAAGTTGGGAAAATTGTTTTCGTACAAGTTGATATTCAATACGTTGAGGAAATGTTAATATGATTCGCTGACATATGATATCTTGCATTGCTAATATACGAATTTTATATTCAATTATTTCTTCGTCAATTGTATTATCATTAGGAATATTCGATGCCGAAGGAGTAATTACTGATCTTGATGATGAAACATACTCGGATGAAGGACGAATGTCTAAAATCGAATAAATTCATTTATAAACTACTATCGAAGGACTTCGATTTGGTAAATTAGATCGAATTCTACGAATTGAACTGTAGGAACAAGATAATTGATTGATGAGAGCTGTTCTTTAACAGCACGGAAAAAAATAGTTTTTCTACATGCACGATTATATTTTACTTCTCTATCCATATCATTTGTGTTACAACGTATGAGAAGAGTTCATTTGGACTACAATTCAGAGCTCATTGGCTTTATTTTAGCTGTGCAACACTGGTACAAAATTGCTCAAGTGAAAAATATTTCACAGATTCTAACTGTCTTCCACGATAATCGATCGTCAGACAAACCCTCTGTCTTTCCTATGAATAGAACATTCGTCTTGACTGATACTGTGATTTTGATCTATTTAATTACCTTTGTTTTTCCATTCCTATTTTTCTTATTATAGCATTCTTTATCTACGATACAGGAAGCCTCAACGTATTTTTTCGTAATAAGAGTCAAATTAGAAACTTTAATACGGAGTATCTGTTGAAAGCATATCTTGATTCACTCTTGTTATTAATTTTCATCAGAGCTGAAGATGTTTATGTATTACAACTGAACATTCTCGATGCTCAAATATTTGAATCACTCAGCGAGCTAAGAATGTACCTTGAAATTTTTATTTAAAAAGCAACTATAAAATAGTTTGCAGTATTATTGTTCAACATTTTTCAATTAACTTAAAGACAGGCTTTGACAACAACGATATTGAACTTTCTATATGTTTTCGAACAGGCGTAGATTAAAATTTGACATAAGATTTTAATCTAAAACCAAACTCTTTTTTACGAGAATTTGAACCGCTCACCAGAATAGAAGACTTGAAGATGTTAATTAAAAATATTCAGTTTTTTCTTGTGACTTACGAGAATAGATGAAAGAGAAAAAAAATACATAATGTTGAGTTCGTGAAGAACAGAAATAGAATATGTGTAAAGTATTATATTTAAAGTCATGCCAGTATCATTGCAGATTTTAATAATTCGAAAATCATTGTATCGTTTAGACTTGATATTTAATCTCGTCGAAAATAATATGACTTTCCCGTGCAAGCATTCAAGTGAATATGAAGCCAAGATTTAAGAGAACTATTAATATGCATGATTTTCAATTGTTGGAATACTATGAACTTCACGAACTAATTCCTACACTTCGTAAAAAGCATCAATTTGAAATAAATTTTTCTCTATATCAAAATGAAAATATTTGCCTTCCTCCAGTTTTTTCTTTTGAGCTCAATAATCAATAATTATCACCAGTGTATCGACTCGATGAATGACTATCCGTAACATTTGATAATTACGAAAGAAAACTCTTATGTGCACATCAATAAATGACTCACTAGATAAACATATTTATGCAACATTCAATCAGCTAGCCATGGAAAAACTAGATCTTATTTGTAATACTATATAAAATCCTTCTGTATTATCTAAGAAACTTGCACAGAAAAGTTTAGTAGCTGTGCTCCTCGATTATCAAACAAGAATAACCAACGATTAACTTAGTTAGAAAGATCTACTTATGTTTACTAATCTCGTCGAATGTTTATGATGATTCAATGAAAGAAACAAGAGTTTCAATTCATTGAACGGTAAGAAGTTCTTGCTTTCCTCTCAAAGATTTTGTATTGATTAGAAACTAACCGTTATTATCAGAAGTGAAAGATTCGGAAATATCCTTTCGTGAAGTATTCCAAATATTACTCCATACTATAAGAATATACAGAGAAAGAAAAGTATTTGAGCATAAAATCCATCCAATTTACTTGAAGACAACCGATTTGTTGAAGAATGATTCGGTCGAGATATTTTGATTGGTGGACTAAGAAGACTATCATCATCATCATCATCATCATTATCTTCACTCATAGCACCATTTTTTCGTTTAAGTGCTGTTGTTATGGAATTTACTGATGCATTCGTTGTTGTGTAAGGTATTCGAGCAGATTGTACAATGGTTGTTGTTGGTGCATCATGAGAAGTATGTTTGTGGATTCGTTTTGTTCGCTTTAACGTCTCTTTATATAATGGATTATCGGCATAAACGAACGATTCTTCCATTTCAAGCATTAATTCAAGTTCACGATGACATTCTAATCGTAACTGTTGTTCAATAGTTTCATGCATTGACCGGATTTGATTCAATAAATTTGGTCGCATATGAAATACTTTACTTATTACACTTGATATAACATTATTTGTACGTTCAAGTATATTGGAAAAATATTGCTCCATAGGTGAACGTATGGCTTTGATATAATTAAGACAAACAGTTTTTGTGACACGAAATAATATGTACTTTAAAATTAAAATAATGAATAAAAATATTTTTGAAATCTGCCAATGAAAGCGGTATTAGCTAACTCTCTACGATCTAGATACAACGTGTGATATTAATCATATTACATTTAAAATTATTTAGATGCAACAGAGATAACTTACATTTTTCATCCGGAATTAGATTACAAGATCATGAGTAAACGGATTTCATGTTACATCTACGAAGAGCTACGAATATTCTGGGAATAAAACTCGATAAAACGATTCATCGCCATCGAGAAAATTGAAACTAAGATTTTTTCATTTCGACATAAGACTATAATGCATAGATACTGGGTTTGGAATCACATTCAAACGTGGAGGCAACTTTCTTGTTCTTACTGTTGGCAACAGACAGATCAAAAGACTTGAAAACATCACACAAAACTATTCGCAATCACGTCTGTTCCTCTGTCAAAGGTAAAATCGAAAATCATATTTTCTCATGTCACTCAAGAAGAAAACGATAGACATGAAAAAATATACAGCCAAATCTCATTATCTCCCTTACCATAAACCAGCTGCTCTGTAGTCGTAGTATAAACCGAGTCTCAACATAAATGCAATTGTATAGTTGGTAGTCATCTTTCCTTTGTTCATATTGTATCTGCATAGAGCATAATACATACTTTTGTTTATGTGTCAGAACAGTGTCAACTCAACATTCGTGAACTCAAAACAAAACGACATGTTTTTGATGAACAAAATCTTGCATAAAGGTTTTTGCCAAACAGCTAATTTAAAAGGTAATCGACAATGATTGTTGGAAAAATTTTCTGTACAAGAAATGAAGAACGAAGGTTGACCATGTAAAATGACTTGTTAAATTTGAATAGACTGTGTCAATAAAAACTACTTGGCATTTTGAGTTAGATGATCAGTCAGAATTGAGCGAAATTATTTTTCTTAGAAATATACTCTTCGCAAACAACGTGATAATAGAAATGCAATACTAGTCGGGAACAAATTTGAACAGAATGTACTTGTAAGTTCTTCTGAAACTAACCAACTGTCTTGAAATAACTTAATAAAATTAATGAGCATTTTTTTGTAAAGATTTTTTCTTTATAGGTTCTGACGAGCTCGAAAAGAGGAAAAAAATCAGGATAAAATTCAATTTTGTACTGTTTCAACAGTAAACGAATATTTATCTGTAAAACGTTACTTCGTAAACATTTTATTTACAGATCATTTGATTCAATATCAACATATTTCTTTTACTGTAGTTCTAGGAGTCTAGATGATTCTGAATTATTACGGAAAATATCAACAAATATTCATGAATTGATACATTAATGATGAACCTTGCTGGTGAAGAAAGAGGAGATATTAATCAAAAGGAATGTTGATGTATCTTGGTCATAAGAATGTATGAATATATATATATATATATTCTTATCCTTCAAGATTGTATCGTAGGACTTAAGTTCTACGTTGATTTCTGCTCAACCGATAAACAGATCTTTGCTCTGGAACCTTGATACAACTAGGAAGTTGTGTTTTTGTTTTTGAAAAACTAAAAGCGAGAGCTTACATCAGATGGTTCTGGACCTTGTGTAGCAATCATAGCTGATTTGATGAATTGAATGAGTGTATTATTTTCAAATTTACAACTGTGCATATCATTATAAAATTTTTGATTCAATTCGTTACGTTTAGCATATAATGGATTGTTAACTTGTGCACCTTCTTCAACTCCATGAATTTCGGTACGAAACAATTGCATAGCAGAAAACAATCTATCGGTTAAATATCTTGAACGTGCTTCGTTTGAAAGTAATAGTTGTGTATAATCATCGATACCCAAATGACGAAATTGCTGTTCCGTATTGGTAAGTTTTGCACGTAAGTCAGTAATAAGACATGGCAAAGCTTGCTTAATATTTCGTACAAGTTCACGAGTAAGAAATCGTGCCAACGATGGACAACCACGTCTTTCCATAGGGACGGATTGAAATTTTGCGGATTTTGAAAAAAATCGTTCTTCTTTACGAAGTGCTTCACCTAGCAGATATAATCGCTTAAGTAAGTGTTAATCCAATGTTAATCTATACGTACTTAATTCGATATTATGATCAATATCTTCCTGTGTACGACATTTAACCATTAAATAACCATGTTTTAATGGAATTCGTTTGTTATCAAATACTTCAAGTAATTTATTTTCAGCTCCACGATCAACAAGGTCAAGTTTCGTTAGGACGCCAACTAAAATTGATTTTCCGAAGACAAAATAGATTACAATAAAAATCGGCGACAACTACAACAACAACAAAAAGCTCTCTTACTTGTTCGTTCACCATCTGGATCAAAACTTTTAGCATATTTAATAGCTGCAGATGTTTCAATATCATTACAAGCTTGAATAATAGCAAGTATAATGGTTGATGGTTTATCAAGATACTCTCGTATTAATTCTTCGATAATATTAACTGACTCACTATCTTGTTGTTTTGATGTCACTTGAATTATTCCTGGTAGGTCGATCAATGTTAAATTTGGTAACCAAGATGCTTGAATGTTAAGTAAAAGAACTTTTTTTGATATTTGATCACGATTATTCGTTAAACGATTTTGTTCAAGGTTTATGCATTGACCGATTTCATATGTATTTGAGATATTATCTCGTATTACACGGCCAGAACATTCAAGACTTGCATGCCATGTTGATGAACGACGCATACGAAGTTCAAGAGGACATTTGGTTGTCATATGATGACCACCACGAGGTAGTGGTATGCCAGATAAAGCTTCTAAAACACTACTTTTACCTGAATTACAATAGATTGATTAGGTATAATATTTGAAAACACTAATTGAAACACACCTGAACTTTGTTCACCAATAACAACAATTGCCGGTATATCAATGGTTGTATCAATATCAGCGACTCGATTTCGAACTTGAATTAGAAAAAAGAACCGAGAATAAAATTTTTACATCCAACCTTTGAACGAGACTTACTTTGATCGATTGTTGTAAGTAATGGAGCAATCTGTTCATCATAACTTTCATTTAGAGCTAACGAGGGATGATCTGTTTTAGAATCTGGCAAAGTTGATGATCGATTTTTAGTGGACATCTTCAATTGAATGTGTGAATTAGTAATACACAGAAAAAGAAGAACAAATTCAAGTCTAATGACTCACTTATTCTGAGTCGATGAAAATAAGCAGACATTGGTTGAAAAATTCTATTCTTTCGTACGATGTCGCTATTCAATTAAATTTTACATTGAAATTAGATAAGGATGGAATCGAAACGCATAGAAATCTCGTGTTTAAACGTTGGGTTGATGTACGTATATTTTTAGAAGTGTTTATATAATACCAGATGATTTTTCATTTCCTTTGACTATCAATGATTAAAATTTTATTCAGAAATAAAATAGTATGATCGTGGTGCTTCAATAGCTCAATGGTTAGAGTACTACTGGTCCAGTCAACCAGTTACAGGAGTTTTACGATCATGAGAGAGGGAGGCATTGAGTAGTGGTTCCATTAATCCAGAAATATTTTTGTTATCTCTCATCTGAGTTCTAGCGAATTTTCTTGCCTACCACCAATCGTACAGAGAATTGACCGACGCCCCACACAGTCCTGGCAGCTTCGCAGTACCTCTGACCATTTATGATATCTTGAGTGTGATTTCCGATGAAAGCATAGACGTTTTATTTTCTGTTTGTTTATCAAAAGTCAAACCAAGTAAAAATCTAGTATTATATAAAGTTACATATACTTATTTTCCGGCATCGGATATGTATAAAAATAGAGAAAACAAGAATTGAAATCATAAGAGACACATTAGACGCTGTAATAATGTACAAATATTCTCGGAACGTAGTACATGAAGAAAAATCTTTCACGATACCTAAATAAATGAAAAAAGAAGCATACATAACCAAATTTTCTAACGAGAAAATAGTTTCTCAAGTCAATAATTATCCAAAAAATTGAAATATATAATCTATCATATACTGATGCATACGCATAGACTCTATGCATCTCAATCGCATGTAATAGTAAGAATATCAGTCAGAAATCTTGTACGCAAAGTTTCGAATAGTAATCACGGATGTCAGAAAGATGAAAAATCTTACTAGAAATTTGGTCTAGCCAAGCGTGACGACACTTGTGACGCAAAGATTTTGTAAAATACTTTTGAAAAATTATCCACATCAGCTCATAATAGTGTATAAAGTAAGGGGAAAACAGGATCTCGGATACGGTCGGGATACACACGATACATTTGATACGACCGGGATACATGAGATCAAATTCGATAGAGTCAATAAAATACACATTACATACGATGTATACAATGAGATTGATACAATGGTGGAAAAGTGGATCTCGGTATCCTACGTATCCCACTGTATGCCCGGCATTTCGGATACGAGAATCCAAGAAAAATCTTAGGATCCTGGATAAAGTGGAGATTGAGAGGATACCGGGTTCCACTTTTCCCCCTTGGTATAAACAGTTGTTCATAATCTTACTATTTTCTATCGATTGAAATGCTCGTGAACGATTGTGCGTTTAAGTGTTGTTCTTGTCATCGGCATTAATCGACAAGAATCCGAAAAGGACGAAGATCTTGAAAATTATAAGAATTCCGTATCCAGAGAAACTGACGCAAAATCTTGAATAAAAGTACTATCATAGAGACCTTTGAATAATCAAGATTTCCCGAAACCAAGAATCAGCCATCCGTTCTTTACTACTAGTTGATGTTTCACTTTTTACAGTAAACTGACGCATCTCTGATCTCTTTGTGTGACGCCTGGTAAAAACTGAAATGTGGTTCAATGATAAAAAAAACTTCAAGGAAGTATCTGGAATATTTGATTTGGCTCAATCAAATAGAACTTATAATTTGGGCATACCTGTTGATCATTTGCAATTTAATTTAAGAATTTCTTCTTTTGTGAAGACAGCTTTCAAAGCTATTTCATTGAAATCTTCGGATTCAGTTATACAAATGCTTTCTGAAATACGTATTAACTGTAGCCCGGGGATCAAGAAAACAAAAATTGGCCTGGTAAATCTCAATAATCGATTGAAACTTCTATTAAGAAATAAAGAAATAATACACATTGCATCATAAACAAATATAAACCAATCATCAAGTAGAGCTCTCATCGACCTGCTTAAACTTTTATTGAGCTAAGTTGTTTTGGATACTACTATTTGTAAAATTTTCATTATGTATATATTTATATATATATATATAATATATGTATATTATTCGATTATGATTTCTTTCATACATTAAAAATTCTAATTCGCTATGTCATATAATTATTTAATTATATGTACAAAGAAAAGAAACGTTGGTTTAATTTTTCAATACAAAAAAAACGAAACGAGAAATAAGACACACAAAAAAAAAGAGTGAAAAGTTATTGAAAAAAAATATGTTGCAAAGAATTGTTCAAAAGCGCACACGCACACAAACAAAATGCCTTCTAGTTCACTCTTTGCTACCGGTAGAGTTTGATGCATATAATGTGCCCTGATAAGCAATTCCATTTAATTCAATGGAGAGTTGAATCGATTTTTCATTCGTTTGCTGTTGAAGATTATTTTCTAGAGCATAGAGAACGATTAGTTTCAATAAAGTAAAACTGTGCTGAATTACCTTTTGCAACTATATTTAATCTACTGACTTGTGATAATAATGATGTATTTGTCGTGGGAGGTGTAAAGCAATTTGTATGAATTAGATTATTGTTCATTGTTGAAACAAACCTTTTCGTATTATCATCATTTTGTCTCGATGAAAATGATGGTGAAATACTTCGTTTTATTGCCAATGAAGATGTTAAATGATGATGATCATCGAATGATGATATTCGTGAACTAGTTGATGTTGTTTCATTAGCATCACGCGACGACGACGATGATGATGATGCGGCTGCTGCAGCCGCAAGAAAAAATGGATGGGATAACGCAGCAGCCATAGCAGCATGATTCGAATCCACTACAAAAAGAAAAGAAATTATACTCAAGAAAGCCTTCTGTGGAAATATATAGTTCTTTACATGGTCTGTGTGCAAGTGGACTAGCGAGAAACGAATTTGTCGATGTTGTTGTTGGCGGCGGTGGTGGTGGTGGTGGTGGAGGCATAATTTGTGGTGGTGACGAATATTCAAATGTATAGGATGGTCGACGACCTTCACGTCGGTTTCCTTCTAGAATAGAAATTGAACAAGAACAAAATTCTAGATTTCTGTCAAAAGATTGAGCGTCTAAACTTAATTACCGATTGCTGCTTGTAATTCACTTGGTGAACTTAATTGTAACTTTTCACATTCGTATGGATATAAATATTTCATGTATCTTAAGAAAGGAGAAAAACGATTACAACTCTATTATGTAGTTCTCATAATGAATTGAACAAAGCAACAGAAACAAAAACGTAGACTGTAAACAAATTGATTTCTCATCGTATATGTTCAAGACATTGGCACATGATAAATGATAGACAACATATGCGAGCGAACCAGAGAAGAGAGAGAGAGAGGGATGAAGAGGTATGGTAGAAGAGAGACTCTTGATGTTAATCAGGTTTTATTGGTCCAACACGTTATATATGTCAACACTTGGAAGAAAAAATATTTATACATACTGCGTACGTAGAGTAAATGCGGCACTAGTAATCGAACTTGGTAAATTAAGACCTTTCGTCACTTCACGCCATAATTTCTTGTTAATGACTTCAACTAAACCGCCTTTGCCGACAACCAAACGAAACAACTCATCTTGATAAAAGAAAAAGAATATTTTCACAGTTCGAGCTTTTCATTTTATCCAAGTATAAAATCAAATCAACAGACTTACATAAATCAAGCACGTGTTTTGCCATAATAGGTATTCGATTGACCGGAGTACCTTTTAAATTTAGAAATCATCAAGATAAATTCTTATTAGACAATATCATCTTAAATACGAACCACGTTTTTGCATGAATGCAAATAAATCATCAAGAAATTCTTTACGTTTTGGTTCGTCAGATAATTCATAGAGCTAGAAAAGAAACGACTTCTCTTCATTATACTAATTTACAACGAGACAGGAAATTTATCAATAATTTGCTTCTCCTCCCGAAGAATCATTCTAATCAAGCGTATATATACAATGAAGATTTGTTTATTTGTCTCTATTAAGAAGAAAAAGAATATCTTCTGTCTTTCTTTCTCTTTCTCGTAGCTATGACTTGTAATTGTGATCGATGAAGCTTTTCAAGATATACAAACGAAATTGGTCGACCGGCTTTCTGCTCGATTTGATCGACTTTTTTAGTGATAAGAAAAAACAAGGAGCGAAGTTCATCGTTTTATATTCTTTTTGACTATTAAACAAAAACGTGCCTTACATATTGGATAAGACTGATATGGAATATTAAAAGCAAAGGAGAATTTTTTTAAGCTGATTTTACTTTAATAATAATGAACGACAGCAGCTGGAAATTCTCATTTTTATTTCTTAAGTGAAATAGAATAGTCCATAAAAAGAAATCTTTTCTTTAAGATGTTCATTTATTTTCTCGTCAACCATCTGCCTCGAAACAATGCAATTAGTTGCAAATAATCGATATTGCCGCGAGCTGTGCTGTTTCTTTGCGACATTCTGTATGTATATATATATGTACCGTTTGATGATCAAGCGATTTCCTTTGAATCAAAAATGGAAACACACTAATTGTTGATCCATCTCGTTTGTATGCATACATATACACATATTTATATATATATATATATATAAAGCAAAACACATAAGCCCATCAATAATCGAAAGATTCTTCACATATTTATAAATGAGCAAGCTAATGTGTCTTATTTTTTCTATGAAAGCAATTAGTCGATATATATGGTAAGACTGACATGGATATATATTCTTTTTTTCTGCTTTAATGTAAACGATAAATTGATCATCAGACAACAAAAAAAAACTGACTGGCCTTAATCGAAAGAAAATTGTATTAGGAAAAAAGAAGAAATTAGTCTTATGGGATAGGTACAAGCGAAACAACAGCTGCATAAGTATAAACGTTTTTTGATGGATAAAAATAGACCAATGTTCTTCTTCATAATTATATAAACCTGATCAAGAAAGAAACAAAAAATACCAACAGAAATGTCAGTCAAGCTATATCGATCACAATATCTGATTGTAATTTACTTAGCTAAAAGAGAATGAAAACAGACACATTATAACATTTCTTCTAACCTTCAACTTGATAATTATTTTCCGATCTAATCAACTGAAATAATGTTTGTATGTTGATATGTCAGAATATCAACAACAAAAAAAGAGAGAAAAATATCTTCTCAGTTCTCATTCGATATTAATGTTGAGAAAGAATTTTAAATAATCAATCTTTTTATTCTTGCTCTAATTACCTAGTGAATAAATTATAAGCAATATGTGCGTGTCTATTCATACAGATGGTCAACGTCCTCTTTTTTATTCAGATTAATAAGAATATTTTGTCTTTGTTTGCCTTGATCTACCTTTTCATAGGTATCTATCGATATATTTTTAACCTATGAAATCATTGTGCAAGATGAAGAGAGAAGATAGATGTGCTTTTGATTTCTCTCTTAACTCATGTGTCTTCAATAATAGATAAGTGCTACTTATGAAAAAGAGCACAGATGAATGAGCCTTTGTTACATCTCTTATGGTACCCAATCTTTCTCTGTCGCTCTCTTTCCATATATATATATATATATACATATACCAAACATTTCAATTAATTATTGCCTCTAAGCTATCACCACTCGTTCATTCTACAAAAGAAAGAGCGAGTGATGCACACAATCCAAATGATGTGCAAACAGAAGCAATAGATAGATCTCGATTGAGAGATAGAAACAGTCAGACGAAACCTAATTGATTTCTACTCAATCAAATATCAGATGGTAAATATCAGTTTACCTGACGAAATTGTTCTTCGAACGTCCTAGACAAAAATAAAAATATAAAACAAACAAAACATAATCGATTAGTAAATGATTTTTGAAATAAATTATATAGTTTACCATTCAGTAGTACTGCCGGAATTCGATTGATTTCCACTATCATCTGAACTTGGTGATTTCGGTTGTTGATGATCAGATGATGATTGAACTTGAGAAACAATATTTGCCGTTGGAGAAAGAATCGATGGGGTTGTCGGATTTGTTGTCCATGGATATGAATGAAAATTATATGGATTTGTTTGCTGCTGCTGCTGTTGTTGTTGTTGTTGTTGATATAAAGCAGCTGCTAAAAAGCGATCTCGTTCTTCTTTTGATAAACGATGAAATAATTGTTGTTGAATTTGTAATTGGTGTAAAGGAGAATTCTCTTCATTATTATTATTGTTAGTAGTAGTAGTAGTAGCAGCAGTAGTAGTATTAGTAGTAGTCGCATTATTCGTATTTAATTGTGAAAAAAAACGATCACGATCTTCAGGTTTCATTGCAAACGACTGTGTATAGAGTAGAAAATTTCTATGTGCCAACCATCGATCTTCATAGTCTTTAAGTTCTTTTGCAAGGCGTTCACGATGACGTGCATAATCAATGGTTGATATTGGCCGATTCACAGTTGGTGATGAATCTTTATTTCCATTGCTTGTTTTATCATCATTTTCAGTTTTCATTATATTTATCGATTGAACTTTCTCTTCATGTGTACTCACATTAGAAAAATGATCATCTTCTTCATCCTCATCTTCAATTGTTGATGATAGGGGCGATGATTCTGATGGACCATCATTGTTCTATGTGCAATATAGATTTGTATCTTTTCTCCTGTTCTTCTTTTAAGAGAAGTTGGAATTTTTTTCTATACGAACAACATACCTTTAAATGATGAAATTCATTTGATTCTGCACGTAAAATTTCCATCGAGGTAGAGAACAAAAACTAATAAATCACGCTGAATTGAGTATGTGCTTTTGTATTCTAATAATCTATACAAAATTAATCAAAAAAGAAATATTCCGACATTAGTGAATAAATGAATCTATACTATTGTGCCCATGACTAAAACAGTGAATTGCTCTTGTTCTCATTCTTTTTTGTGTTACATATATATATATATTATATCTATATGTCTATAGATGTTGGTTCTTTTTCTCTGTAACTCTTTCTCTTTTTTATTTCTTTTTTTTGCCTCAACGAATCCAAATTAAGAAAGAATGAAGCATATAGATAGAAACATGCTCCCGATATCATGAAACAGTTTATATCAAAAACAAAATTAATCTGTTTCTTTTCTTTCTATATGGATTCTGCAATTCGATTCGTCGGATTCATAAGCACAGCGAGCCATCCGATTTGCTGAATTTCTCTTCTATTCTTTTGCTATTAGAGAAAGAAGAAAAAACTATAGAAAAAATGATAGAGAGGAAGAGAATCGGAAGATTAACGTTGACGTCGAGTTGTTAATGTCGATTATACATTCGCTTTATTGCTAGCTTTATGATGGTCGATGATGAGCATGATGTGATATGAAATGAATGTAAATGATAATAGCAGGGCAAGAAAAAGACATGGCAAGGCAAGGCGAAAAATCATCATCATCATTATCATGCAACAACAAATAGACAGACAGAGAACTTCATATGCCTATCTTTTCTTATAGAAAGATTGTTGCAATCAAATCTCGGTTTGTATGCATATAATAGCTTGCATTTGGTATGTACGATGGAGAACTATTATCGGCAATGTCGTTATAGATTGCCCCTGATGTATATACGTATGTTGTTGCTTGCATTCGACTGGGAGAACATCAATTTAGTAGACAAAATTATATACATCATTCTTTCTTGCTTATTCGCTTGTCCTTTAATATATTTGTCTTATATGACTAATCAACCCGCCTTTTTTAACTAGTAATTTATGTGTGTTCATTATGATAACTAGAAAGACAAAAAGACATAGACATAGAACGAAAAACGTCAACCAGATAGAGTTGTTTGATTTTTATTTCAATCAATTTCGATGCGTTTAAAATCTCGTTATCATCAAATAACAGAATCGCTTTCTTCTAAATCAGATAAACAGCGATTATCTAAAAGTGATGATTATGATAAGCAACAAGAAACAATTCCAAAAATAATTAAAAATCGATGGTCTATTCTATCACCGATAAGTTCAGGCTCATTCGGTTACATTTATCAAGGAAAAGATTTAATAACGAATGAAAAAGTTGCAATTAAGTTTGAATCAAAAACTTCTCATCATCCACAGTTATGCAGAGAAAGTCGAATCTATCGTTCAATCGAAGGACCTGGAATGCCCAAAATGTACTGGTAAGATAAAAAGAGACAGAGATTCATTCAAAAAGACAACAATCTTAACATATATGCATGCATATATCTCGATCAAGGTACGGAGTTGTAGATAATTATAATGCAATGATACTTGAAATGTTAGGACCGAGTATTGAAGATTTATATAGTTATTGTCACAGACGATTTACAATAAAAACTGTTGTTTTACTTGGAGAACAAATGCTGGAAAGAATATATCATATACATCGTCGATCTGTTATACATAGAGAGTGAGTTTCATTTAAACAAATTCAATAATTGAAATATTAAATATTTATTATCATTATTTGCTAACAAGAAAAAAGAAAAGAAGAAAGGAATTCTCTTTTACTTTTATATCTATTAAAAGAATGAAAAAGTCATTTTTTTTCTTTTTAAATAAATTACTTTTTGAATTTTAATAATGTAAAAAGCAATGCTTAATGTTTATATGCAAATTATTAATACGGTTCTGTTGCATTTTTATGCACAAACAAAGAATTACGATTTTAAATTTCCCTACATTGCAAAGTAACTTCTGAAATTAAAATTGAATCTTTAATAATAGAAGGTAAATATTTTTCTTTTAATGAAAAACAACTTTTGTATATCTCAAAACGAAGAAAATAATGTTTCTTCCAAAAAATAGAAAAAAATTGAATACGAATCTATGAAAGAAAAAATACAACTAAAGTATTAAACACTGCTTGACTCGATTTTCAGCTGAAATCTAGATCTAGACAACCTGAACGTTAGATTAGAAGAATTTGTGCACCATAGCCAGTGTGATGAATGCTACAATAGAGCGTTTCATTCTCTGAATGATTTAACAACAAGAAATACAAAACGAGGTTAGACGTATTGGATAATCATGAGCGTTTGAACGAAAATGAGCAAGTCTTTTTCGAAATATGCAATATCGTAAGCAGTGACGACTTTTAATGAGAAGGTTTGATACGGGACTTTATTAGAAAATCGAAACTGTCAAGAAATATTTGTTTATATTTGTTCAAACTATCACAATTATCATGAATGTTGAAACGCTGAGTATCTGTTTGAAAATCTTTGTTTAAGATATGTAGAAAATACTTTTTTTTCCAACAAAATACATTATTTGAATGATGATAACTGTTTAACTGTAGGTTGTAGGTGTGAACTCTTTTGGCTAGTATTGTAGTCGTCCTATTCTGAACTATACACAGTTGTTATGTGAAATTGAATGGCGTTCAACAGCTGTCTCTGCGCTCCTTCTGTAGCTTTCATAAACGCATAGTTAAAATTATAATTAATTGGCACATTATAAGATCAAAGCAGTTATAAATATGACATTAGTTTTAAGTTAGATCTCCTAAATGATATACAAGAATAAAAATTTGCTTGATAGATTTATTGAAGTATAGCTTTATAATTTTTCAATGTTTTCGATCTTTTCACTCTTTCTATCAGGAGATGTGTGGGTTTAACTAATCTTACCAATGCACGTGCACTATTCAATTTCATGACTTTTGAAAGATCTTATTTATTTGAATATGCTAGTTTTGTTTTCTTATTTGCATTTCATTATAGATGTATCCAATTTATTCAGAGATGATCGAGTCTGATCCAGATGCAAGTAGTTTTTTTTTCCAACTCTGTTTCAAAGATAATTCCACGTAAAATACAAGAGAAGGAAGAACATATCATTGTCCAGATATTTGACTGGCTTCAATGTAACTTTGTTTTCGATGGAAATAGATAATGTCGGCTACTGTCTCCTTATAATTTTTATTTGAATCGAATATGAACGATTCCTGCAAAGTCTGCTTAACGTATATTTACAAAATTACACATGCATAGAAGAAATCTTTTAAATTATTGACTATTGAAAAAAGATTCACGATAAAGAAATGTTTTTGCTGAAAACAGCTTGAATATCATCCGTACCAATAGAAAATAAATACTAACGAGAAAGGGGAATCTCTGTAAATCCTTCAAATTTATCGAATTTTCATTAGGATTATGTTTGAGTCATTCAATAGGCTGCTTTCTCTTAGGTGATTCGATAGAATGATAATAGAAGAGACGATTACATTCATATTGAATCTGATTTTCTTGAGAGAATCTAGAATTAAAATATTTTTCATCCAATAGACTTTAGTGATAATCATTTTTTAATGAAAATTTTATTAATTACACATGAACTGAAGTAGTGGCTTATATGGATCTATGTTCTTCATCGAATCCCAATGATTGAGAAATGCTTATAGGTCTAATTAGTTTCTCGTTGAAAAGTTTGTAATGGTTCTCTTTATATTATATTACAGAAGAAAACATCGTACTCATCTATTCCAAGGTAGTTGTGAGAGTTTATTTAACTTTTCAAGTTCAAATTCTAAACGTTTTATTACTGCGTTCAGATTTATCAGATGAGCCAAATTTTCGTCTTTCAATAGTTCGAGTTCATTGGATGTCGAAACAATCATAAATCATTTGAATCGAAGAGTTCAAATCTATGCACATGATATTTTCTTTTTTTTTTCAAAATGAAACATCATAATTCAAGTTTTAACATGATATAGAAATGACTATGTTCGATAATTTTACAACACCCTTTTAAGGAGACTTATTCAATGATTTAGTTGATTCATACTTTCTTTTATTTTATTTACATCATCGATTTCAACTAACATTCTTGTTGTCTGATTTTTAATTTCAGTATAAAACCAGATAATTTCACTATGGGTATTAACTCGAAATGTCAAAACGTCTATTTAATTGATTTTGGTCTATCAAAATATTATTTAAATAATAAAACGCGTCAACATATTGAATACAATGATAATAAACATTTTTTAGGTACAATACGTTACGCAAGTCTTCGTACCCATGCAAGAATCGAACAGTCGCGTCGTGATGATTTAGAATCATTTGCATATACCTTAATTTATTTGGCTCGTTCAAATAAATCTTTACCATGGCAAGGTATAAAATGTAATACAAAGAAAGAGAAACAAGAAAAAATTTATGAAATTAAACTTCATACACATATTAATATATTATGTGTAAATTTACCAAAAGAATTTCAAGAATTTCTAATTTATACACGACAACTTGGTTTTGCTGAAGAACCGAATTATTTTTATTTATTTTCATTGATCAAAAAAATTTATCAAACAATGAATATTAAAAATGATTTTATCTATGATTGGATCACTCAGGAAAATAAATGAAACCGAAGTCAAAACTATTTTTTTTCCTAAATTATTCTCTGAAAGCATTTCTTGTATGTTTTGTTTTTAATTACTATATAAAACGACGATAAAAAAATTTCTTTTAGTAGAAAAAATATTGTCATTAACATTGATATTCTCGTTTGTTTGACTGGAGAATTCCCGATAGAAAATACAAAACTGTCAGGTTTGTGTTGTTGAGGACTGTTAACTAATATCATGAGTATAAAATAGAACTAGCATAAGAAAGAACAAAGACATAGAAAAAGCATCGATGACATATGTTGTTTATGAATGTTGAGATACACCCAAAGTATTTATATATTTTAATCAGGTTTGACTTGTTGTTTTTGTTTGAGTTCGTTGACATTCAACTAATGTAAATGATGTATACTGGCGACTTTACAATTTCTAAATTACAAAAGAGAAATATTTTTATTATTAAAGTGAAAAAAGGGAAGGAATCGTCTCGTATGATACAAACAATTTTAAAATCGAGCGAAACTTACGTCTTGATAATTATAAGATATCATAGCGAAATTTTTCGTGAATAACTTTTACTAAAATTGGATATGATAGACAGCAGAGACAAGGGAATTTTTTTCTGAAGTTTCACCCATCGATGAGCTATGCAATCAATAGAATGATTCGGAGTTTTCAGTCATAACAAATCTTTTTGTTCAAGGCAGAACAGGTTGAAAGAAAAGATAATTGTGCAAGTTTCATCTGACGGATGATCGCCATTTTTCTATATTTAATAACTCATCAAGAAAGTATTCATTTTGACAGAAAATTTTCGAGTAATCCAAAAATTAGTTTTAGATCGAAATATATTCTTTCTCGATTGTTCTACTAAATCAAATTTATTGCTGATAAGTGGCATAAGGCAAATTTCAATAAGAAACAAACTAATCATTCTTTTCGGCTATAATATGTACATCATGAGCGTGTCTTCTTGATTGCGGACATTTTTTCTTAATTGGAGGAAAAAATGTCCGCAATGTGGAAACAGGGGGGGGGGG